>PVJA010021028.1:6540-36252 GCA_004027025.1 Myocastor coypus | reverse complement strand
TGGGTGGGTGGGTGGATGGGTGGGTGGGTGGGTGGATAGATGCTTGGGCAAATAGTTCTAAGAACTGTTCCGTTGCTCTGCTCTACAGTGGCTCTTGTGAGTTGGTCCTCTTTTTCATAGCATTGCTCTCAACCCAACTCATTGGATTCTTGTGCAACATGAAGGTCTTAGAGGCCTCTAACTGCCACTTTGGTCTCTTGGTCCTTGTCCCTAAGCTATGGGACTGAATAGAGGCTGTGTGTCCAGGGCTGCTTAATTCTTTGAGATGAGTCAATTGTAACTTTGCTCTCTTTTTCTTGGCAGGTGGCTCTGGAGGCTGGCCAGTGTCCAGTGGCATCAGTCCTGACCAGAAGCAGTGTCTCTCCTTGGGCATGGTCAGGAGGACTAGGCATGGCGGCCTGTTTTCTCCATGAGAGCAACATAGACAAATCACGCACTGAGACCTCTTCCTGCATCACAGTGTCCTCTGGGGTCATGCAAACGGGGGCAGTACAAGCCCCAACAGTGAGGAAATGCATGTAGGGCTGTAGGGGGGCCCTTGTCACAGGGTGCTGACTAGGGCAACCTATGAAGTCCATGCCACGGGAGATGAGGCCTCTTGCTGCTATGCGGCCCGGTGCTGGGGCCCTCTCCCTCCGACCACTCGGTGTTGCCACGAGCTGTGGGCCACTCATACCCAGGGACACCAAGAGCAAGGGAAAGAGGGCCGGATAGCTCCAAATGTTTCCTGTCATGGCTCCCCTGCAAGCCACGCCAGGCACCGGGGGGCCGCCTGTGCATCCTGGGGGAATGCGCTCAGCTTGATGTGTGGGGTGCGGACACTGCCGGTCATCTCTGCAGCTCCCCGGGCTGTAAGAAGCTGTTCTCTTCAGATTTTCTCCTATCCCATGAGTGTCCAGACCTTTCCCTGCACCACCAGGGGCCCCGGGCTGAGATTGGCCCCTGGGGCCTCTCCTGTAGCCCTCTGAGTGGCTTTCAGACAGGCGCAGAAGCCGCATGAACACAGGAGCAGGGCTATGTGTGTGGAAATCAGGTACATCTGGCTAGCGCTCCCTAGCCTGGCATACTGGGAATCTTTGAAGTAGAACCAAGGAATTTCTAATGTCAGGCTCGGTGAAGAGGCTTTGGTGCTGGAAAAGCAAAGGCTTTGCTCAGATCTGCTGGCAGTGGCACGGCGCTCTGGCCAGAAGGCAGCCATGAGCAGACTTGCCTTCCCTAGAGGAATTTCCACCTCCCTGGGCACCTGGTCCCCTGCTTGCTTCTGTGCTCTCTCTCCTGCTAAGGTGGCCCAAGCTTGGCCTCTGTCCCTAGGCTGCCCACAGCTCACACATGCCCCAGTCTGTCTGTGGAGGCACTGAGTGGGGTAGCTCTCACAGCACCCCTGAGCCCCTTGCCTGCAGGGCAGTGGTCGAGCTAGAAAATGCTGGCTGGAGCCCAGCCAAGTAAGGAAGCCCTTGCTGTGCTTTTGCGTCACCGCCCTCGTGCAGGGCCGCAGTTCTGGGAAGAGGGGCCACTGAGGCGGTTTACCAGAGCAGGTGGCACTAGTGCGGCACCCATGGTGGCCACGGTCCCTGGACTGCCTCTTCCATTTCCTTCCACCCACCATGCTGGGACACATGGCCTCCCGGTGGCGGTGGGCACCCATGCTGGGTGACGTCCCTCGCCCAGACCCTGTCAGTCCTACCGAGGAGCACGGGGCTTCTGGGCCCTCCCATGTGTGCTACGTCCTTTCTCTGCACTTCTAGTTTTTTTTTTTTTTTTTTTTTTTTTTTTTTTTTTTTTTTTTTTTTTTTTTTTTTTTTTTTTTTTTTTTTTTTTTTTTTTGTCTTTTTGAGACAGGGTCTCAGTATGCAGCTCAGGCTGGCCTTGAGCTCACCTTTGTAGTCCAGGCTGGTCTCGAACTCGCACCGATCCTCCTGCCTCAGCCTCCCAAGTGCTGGGATTACAGGCGTGCGCCACCACGCCCGGCTGCACTTCTAGTTTTGCAATCACAGAAGTCACTGCTCAGTGCCACTGCTTTGGAAAGCCTGGCGCTGCCGGGGTGTGCCATAGGAAACCAGACAGGCAGACCTGCGCTCTGTGTGAGCAAGGGGGAGGGCGGCTGCCATCTTGGTCTGCACCTCGCAGCCTGCAGCGCCCACTTCCTGGACAGCAGCGGCACCGGGGGTGGTGGGAGGCATGGTGTCTGTGTGCACAGGGACTTGCACACCCATGTAAGCGCCCTGGGGAGACCCCAGCCTAGCACAGAGCCCTCAGGAACCAATCACAGGAATGTCGGCCGCAAGGGCTCTGCCAGTTCACAGTCCTACCTCACTGTTTGCATCCTCCTGTTCCCCAAAACTCAGCCCAGCATGGCCAGCATGATGCCCTGAGCTGGCTGGACGTGGGTCTGCCCTTGAGGGAGCCTCCTCTTCCCTGAGGGTTGGCTGAAGGGGCTCTAGCTAGGTGACGAGTGCCAGGACACCGTAGCCCTAGTGAGCCCTCAGTGTCAAGGACAGTAAAAGCCTCAGCCACTGAAGCAGAAAGAGAAGGAGAAAAGTTGTTAAAGTGGCTTCCAAATGCTCAAAACAAACTTATTAGTTACTGCAGCCCCTCACCATGGCAACCAAACAGCACAGAAACAAACTGCTAGTGCACAGATTTATTACTGTGGAAGGCTTAGCCAATACCATTCCAGAGGTATATTATTTTCCACTTTCAGTGCAATAAAACAAAATTTTAAAAACTAATTTAAGATCCAGCTGGAGAGGCCAGCACAGCTTATGTCTGAATGCACGACCAGCGTACAGGCAGAGCCCGCAGCTGTGGGGATGGCCGCTACTTCCCTGCTGGACAGTGACAGCCACCAGGCCTTGGGTACATTCCCGGCCTGGGCTCCACCACAAGCAAAGCCTCACCCGCAGCTTTCTCACCTGCTCAGGCGAGGAGCGGGGAGCTCCTCAAGGGCAGCTCAGCTCCTCAGCGACTGAGGAGACGGGGCAGCGCACCCCAAGGCTGTGGGCACCATGTGGGCCGCTAGCAGGCGTGCTGAGAGTCCTCCTTCCTGTTACCCAGTCCAGGGCCCTGCAGACCCTGCCCCTGCCCTCTGCGGCCGTGCCGGTGTGGCAGCAGCTCAGTGGCATGTAGGTGAGTGTGGCCCTAGGCCACTAAAACTATCCACAGAAGTGGCCAAATTCAACCCGACGGCTGGCCCAGCAGATGCGGCCAGCAGAGGTCAGTCAGTGAGCTAGCAGGGGCGCGCAGTCAGTCTCTGCTTCCACATCAAATCCAGCCAGCGGGGACTCCCAGGCCTGGGGACACGTAAGCCTGAGGGGGCTGGGGTACCCGAGGCCCAGGCCGAGGCAAAGAGGCCCTGCTGGCCCTTCCCTCAGGTCATGCTCTCTGATCTCCTCTAGTGTTAGCAGCAGAGCCTGCTCTCCTGGAGGCTCCTCTGTGCCCAGTGTAATCCTTTGGCCGTGGCAATGGGGACCCTTGCATTCCCCGGCTATGGTCCTCCTGCCAGAACCCAGTGCTGGCCTCTGACACCTGGTCATTCTTTTACTCTGGGCAGCTAAATAACACTAGTGAGGAGGCCTCTTTGCTGTGTCCACTGGCACCTTTGTGGGCATCGCTCTCTGGCCTTGTGGACCCCAGCAATATGCCCAAGTACCTGTCCTCTGAGGACCCCTCTGTCTACTCAAACCCTGCAGCCCAACTTCACAGCACAGCTCCTTGCCTCCCTTCCCTCCTGTCCCCGCTGCCAAGCCTGACACCTGGCCAGGGTCCCGCCTCTCCCCAGGCCTCCATCTCACTCCTGACAGCCCCTGCCTGGCTCCTTGGCCCTCCGAGGCCCACAGCAGCAGCAGGAGCAGCCTCCTTGCCAGTGCCTGCAGTGGTCCTCAGGCGGTTCCGTCCTTTCCTGCCGCTCGTGAAGGGCTGTGTGGTTCTGCCATGCTAGTGGAGGTGCTTGTCTGTCTCAGGGCCACAGCCTCAAAGGAACCGGTGCCATCCTCCATGGTATGATGCCCAGCACAGCCAGCGAGAGATGCCTGAGCTGAGACCCAGCTGATCAGGCTGGCGCAGGGCACAGCGCATCCTGCAGGCCTTTCCGGGCCTCCGGTTTCCCATCCCTGACTCGGCTGCAGTCTCCAAATCCTACAGAGCCCAACCCCACGGCACCCTCCTTACGCTAGGGCCCAGCTGGGCCCTCTGCGTGTGGCCCTAGCATAGTGCTCATCTGGTTGGCTGCTCAGGGAGGGCACACTCTGCCAGGGCGAGCATGGGAAGCTAAGCAGGGCACTGGGGAGACCTCTGTCTGCTGCGAGTTTGGAGCCAGGGCAGGATAGAGGGCAAGAGAGGGTGAGGCAAGACAGACGCCATGCCACCACCAGCGGCCCCTGCAGGATAGCAGGAGTGCTGGGCAGAGGGGGCACACTGAGGCATGGTGCCTCCCCGGGAGCTGGCGGAGGAGAGCTGGGGTGGACCAGAAGGGGTGTGAGCGCCTCCCTGCGTTTTCTGCGGCTGCAGCTACACACTTGTAGTTGAAGGTGTGTACAGCAGGGCACCAGTGATTCCAAGGGCCCTGGCTGTGTCACGACACAGAAGGGGACAGGCAGTGTAGAAAGGTCTGAGCAGAAGGGTGGACTCGCTCTGTTCCGGCACGCCCTCCTGAGCAAGCACAAACCAGTCAATTGACCCAGCCCACTCCCACCAGATGCTTGGCCGCTTGGGAGGGCTGTGATCGCCTCCCACCAGGCGGCACCTCCTACTGTCGCCCCCACCATCCTGACAGCCGGGTTCTAGGTACTTGACCCTGAAGTACAGACCACTCCGTACCGCGGCAGCTGAGGGCCAGTGGAGGCGGCCGCGCCGGGTGGAGGCTCAGCTGTTCTTTCGCCAGGTGCCGGTGCAGCTTTCCTGGCAGAGAGCAGACAGAGGTCGGACAGCAGCGGACAGAGCCGGGCTTCCTGGGTGCTAAGCAGGTTAAAGCGGGGCTGGGGTGGGGGTGGGGGGTCTTCAGGAGGGACAAGCGAGGCCACGCCCCTTGCTGTGCATTCCGGAGCCTTCTTCCCACACCTCCGCACAGCAGGCAGCGTGCCAGGCCCCAGGGCCGAGGTGCCTGCAACCCCGCCCAGCCCCTGGAGATGCTTTGTGCCCAGGGCACACACCCCGCTCTGCCCGCGCCAAGAGCAGGCCATTCGCTCATAGTCCCCAGAGCTGCTGGGAACTTAGGAAAGAGCAGGGCAAACCCTAAAACAGACCCACGGTGGACAAGAATGCTGATCTGGAAGCGATCTCATGCTGCTTTCTTAGGCTTAACGAAGAAAGAGCAGAGATTGCTTTGTTTTTCCAATTCAAAATTAATGCCGCTGGCAGAACTAATGTAAAATAAAGCCAACAAAAACTGGAGCTGCACCCAGTAAAAGTTTTTATAGGTTAAAGAGTGAATGAAAATTCACTGTTTACATTGAAAACTATGAAAATTAAACTAGGAAAAAATGAGAAACCATCAACAGAAAATGAAGCCGACAGCATGGAAAAGCACACATGTTAAATTGAAGATTTCTATTGACAGAAATAAAAACTGTTAACAACATTTAGATCTCGATCTATGTGAATTATTCAAGAAATTTGCCTTCCCGGGAATAACAGCCGCAAGGAAAATGCACTGTAGCAGAAGGTATAATTGTCAAAATTAGATGTGCAGAAAACGAAAACTCACAAGAACGGGTCGGTCAGGTCATCGTGGACAGGAATGGAAGCTGGGACGGTGACAAAAGAGCCGAGCCGGGTGACAGAGGGGATGTGTCAGCCAGACACTGCCTTCCCGCTGCCGACTGACCAGCGCCCGGTGGCAGGGGATGCACAGGGGCCCTGGGATGCAGGCGCAGGCGCTGCGCGGGCCGCAGGGTCACATTCTACAGCAGGGACAGGGAGGACAGTGGGACGCCCTCTTTGGGGCCTCTAGGCTGCAGCCTTCAATCCCTAGAGGGTCAGGAACCCCACGCTGGGCGTGGGCCTCCTGTGGAGGATGTGGGCAGGCCGTCCAGAGGGAGCAACAGCTGCCAGTTTCTCCAGAGGGACCAGCTGGGGGCAGGGGGTGGTGGCTATGGAGAGCCGCCCAGCTGCCTCCACTTACAAACACGGCTCCTCCTCGATTCCCAGCCCTTCGCCCACTCATCTACATGCCAGGACCCACGGTCTTTACTGAGGCCCGAGGCCACGGGTCTCCGGCGCTGTGGGGCCCTCAGCAGAGCCAAACGCTGATCCAGGAGCAGGGCTGCTGAAGGCCACCTCCTGGTCTCACAGGGCATGGCACTACAGCGTTGCTTGTGGGCCTGGGGACACCTTTTCAGAGCACCAAGGGTCTCCACTGTGACGCTCTGAAGAGGAAGGGGGGAGGGCAGCCCTGGGGAGGGCGGGCGGGCCTGCTCCTGGAGGCCCGTGCCAACACCGCTCCTGCACAGCTGTCCTGGCCTGCGCTCTGGCACCTGGAACGGCACGGGGAACGCGATTCCTCAGCAGAGCAGGTGCAGGCAGCCCCTGAGCGCACCAGCCTGATACGGACACAGGTGCACAGCACTGCTGGAAGCAAGAAAGCCCATGCTGTAGCGCCGGGCCTCTGGGTCTGGCACTGTGATCTTGGTGGCTATTGCTCCCATGCTGGACCCACCCAGCATCTTAATCTGAGATGTGAGGCGGTGGCGGTGCTTGTCCCACCCTCTGGGGAGCTTTGACCCTGCAGTGACAGCACAAAGCCTCATCCCCGCTGTCAGTCACCAGAGCCACCGTGGCTGTAGCTGGGTAGGCCAGCCCTGGCTCCCACGCAGAAAACAGCTGGTTAACCCAGAGCGTCATGGTCCCCCAGACAGTGTGGTTAAAGCCAACTTTCAAGAAAAACCAGAAAGGCTGCGGAGGCCCTCAGCCACCAGCGGGTGGCAGGCCAAGAAGGCGGTCAGTGGACTCTCCTCCAGTGGGGAGCACTGTCTTGCTAGGCACAGACCTGAGGCCACCTGGAGGGGAGCACAGGCTTGCTCTCCGTATGGGCTCGGCAGGCCTGCAATGGGAGGCAGCTGCTGCCATCTCGCAGCCCTGGAAGGAGCCACTGTGCTGACCACGGACCCTATACTCTCGGAGAATTCTTCTGGGTGCCCAGGGCGGGGTGAGGTGGGCAGCAGTTGGCCGCTCCCCAAAGCCCCTCCAGTCAACCCCTCCAGAGCAGCCCATACCCCGCTGACTACAGAACCCCTGAGCCCTGGGAAGGCTTCCTAGGGCTGCACACACAGCACCCGTGGGCTTATTAACCTCAGAGCTGAGTCAGCGCCCTGGGGAAGTGGCCCAGTTCTGAGAGCCAATGAGGGTGGGGATGGGGGTGGGCCCGAGTGAAGGCAGGAAGCTCTCTCCAGCATGCCTGCCTCCCACGAGCAGGCAGCCAGGCCTCCAAATTACATCTTGAGAAGATGAATGGGGAAATAAGTAACACAGAAAGTCACAACCAGGTCATTTGTTCATTCAACAAACACCTCTAAAGACCGCCTATGTGCCTGGCCTGGAACGTGCTGCTGAGCAAGGGAGACCTCGTTTGCAGCTCAGTAGGGAAGAAGGTAGTCAAGGGCTGGCAAACTGTGGGGAGAGGGGAGAGGGCCAGGAAGGGGTGGCCAGGGCCAGGCCAGCACTCGGCACAGGCTCGGGTGCCCTCGGCTCCCACAGGCACGGTGAGGATCTGGCCAGCCTGCAGCTTCACCCCAGGGCCCTGATGTCACTGGTCTGCACCAGGACCCAGGCATGGGTTATTTGGGGACTCCTGGCAAGAAACCTGGCCCTGTGATGGCCCAGAGGTCCAGTAAACAGTGGGGGGCTGGGTAGTGCAGCTTGTAAGGCTTCCACAATCCCTCAGGTGTGCTGAAGCCAGGCCCATGGCCCAAGAAGGTGCCCACAGAGTGACAGTGTGGCCTCAGCATGACGGAATAGACTGGGTCCCTGGGTGCTCTGTGCGGCGGCTTCCTCCTGCTCCTCACAGCCCTGTGTGACACACGGGGGACCCAGGGACTGGTGCAGGGAAGGGTTCCAGGCTCCCCAGCACCTGACCCCACTCGCCAGGACGGAGTCTCCATGTTCTCCACAGGAGTCCTGAGGAAGTTGTCCCGGGAAAGACAGAAGAAGGAATAGTTGTCCCTGAGCAGTGGGTGAGCGGGGACCTTCAGGCCTGCTGAGGAGATACCGGCTCAGGGCTTCCTCACCTGGCCTGGGCCTACGGATGCCAGAAGCTTCCAATTGTACCATGGCTATGGCCACAGCTAGAGCCCTGGGGGCAGTACAGTGTCCACCTGACCACAGGAGCAAGGGCCCCAGGGAGGAAGCCCATGCTCAGCCCTGGAGCCAGTGTCTGCCTCCCTGACCCTAGAACTGCAGACCAGCAAAGCAGGCAACGACCAACGCACACCTGGGCTCTGCCCCCTAGCCATGTAGCGAGGACACACACGTGCTGGCTAGGGATACACGGCATGTTCTCCTCGGAGACCACATTGCCCCCGTGGAGCTGCCTTGATGGATGTGTGTATCAGCAATGCCCCTCAGAGCACCAAGGACTCGTAGAGCATGGCTTGGGAAGGGGGTGGACTTGGGGTGCCAGAGCTGACTTGCTGTTAGGAGGCAGGTCTCCCTCCCTGCTCCTCCTTTCACTCTCTGCCTCCTGGGCGCCGCAAAGTGAGCGGCTTCCCTCTGCCCCCGGGCCCTGCCCTGCGCCACTCCACAGGTGCAGAGACTACTGGAGCTGCGCGCCAGAGCAAAACTCCCCCTCCTCTAGCTTGCGAGCATCACGGGAATCCACCCCACTGACCAGGGAGAGTGGCTGAGACCTAGGAGGACACCTGCGGAGGACCGGCCTGCAGACCCGGGCGCGAGGGACTCCCCTCCAAATGCTCCCCAGCATGGCTGAGCGCTCAGCAGGTAAAAGCAGCAGGGAGCACCCCAGGCAGCACACATTGTTGCTCCCAGGAGACACAGCCCGAGCCTCACAGGCTGGGAGGCGGAGACCGGAGCTCTCGGGGAGCAGACGTCTCCCAGCTAGTTTCAGCAGTAAAGTGGGACGTGCAGTTGTTGACCTTGAAAACACAGATCTCTTTCGTAGTCACTTCCCCAGCCTCCCCGCGGTGCAGGCTTGGCACGAGGAGAGAGATGGAATCCTGGGCTGCTGCGCTTCTCCTCGGCTCTGCCTTGACATGCAGGCGTGACCCCTGAGCCAGCAAAGCCACCTCCCGACTACATGGCACAGACACAGGATCGGGAACTCGCCTAGCAGGGAGAGTTGGAGAAGGGGTCTCGGTGGCATTCCTGAGGCAACACAGCGGCCTGCCTGGCCTTGGCCCTCTTGTCTGCATGGATACATACCCTGATGGTTGGAATCATGCTGGCCTTCTGTCACCTGCAGGCACAGGCACCCTCACAGGCGTGCCTGTTCAGAAAGTAAATTCCTACCACCAAGTTACAGATGTGGGAGGTTCCCCTGCAGGCAGGCCTAGCCGGAGCACAAGGCCTATCCCCACCTGGCAGCACAGGTGTCACAGGAGGCTGAGAGGTGACCTCAAGTCCACTCCCCTGAGGGTGCCCTCCAAGAGAGGTATCCCGGGAAGGCAGCTGAAATGGAAGATTTAAAAGGACTCCAGACCTCGTAATGCAAAGCACAAAAATATATACGTTTTAATTGAATGCACTTGTCATGCCAAGACGAGAGAAAATCCCAAACCGAGTGAAGAAAGAAAATGGAGACACATGAAAAATGGGTGGCAGAGATGCAGGCTGATCTGGTGACGACTCCCAGCCAGCTATCTTGGGAACGCTTCGAAAAGCAACTGTGATTATGCTGGAAATAAATTTTAAAAATAGAAAGTTCCAGCAGATACAATAGAAAGTTCTGGCAATGAAATAGAAGATACAAAGAATTTTAAAAATAGAAACTTGGAGCTTAAATTTAGAATAACTAAAACTTTCTTTTTAAAAAAATCACTGGATAGGGGACCGGCGAGATAGCTCAGTGGTCCAGAGGACCTGGTTAGGCAAGCACAGGGGCCGTGGACTTGAGCGCTGGCGCCACACGCCACACGACTCTGCTCTCAGAGTGGGCTGAGATGGCCACAAAGATAAGTAAAGTAAATAAATAAATCAATAAATACATATCACTGGATGGGCCTAATGGGAAAAAATGAAGGTTCTAGGAGAGATACCGGAAGTGGGCAACAGATCACAATAATTACCCCATCTGGAAATGAGAGAAAGATGACTGAAAGAAACAGAGACTCAGGAACTCGTGATGTGTAACAAAAGCTCTCACCTGATTATAACAAGATTTGTGTCACTGGAGTCCTTCGCAAAGAAAGTGGATTAAAATGACGAGTACATAAGTCCGAGTCAAGCACTCTTCAAGGTGAGCATACGACAGAAACCCACAGAGTCGTGAGACTGAGCTACCACGAGAGCAAAGCCCACCTCATCGGAGAGCCCGGGAGTGAAGCTCACAGAAACCAAGCACGGGAGTTGGCTGTGGCCGAGCTTGGGTGCCCGCTATGGCCCCAGCTACTTCTCAGCATGAGTTACACAAGTCAGGAGACCCAGGGCAGCCTGGGAGAGGCAGCCAGACCCTGTCCATTGAGGAAGAAAGAGGCAGAGGCAGAGGGAGAGACGGAGCCAGAGAACTCCATGGCCAGGGCTGGCCCTGGGTTTGATGTCCAGTTCTGAGGAGGAAAGATGATTTTAACCCTGCCAGACAGAAATAAAGCACTGCCTTTGGGGTAAACGGTGTAAAAGATGGCGGAATTCTTATCAGGAAGCGCAGAAGCCAGAAAAAAAGTGGGAGAACATGTTTTTTTTATGTACCAAAAGAAAAGAACCATCAACACATACTATTATGGTTGGCAAAAATAAACCTCAGGGATGAAAGGGAAATCAGGGCGCTCTCAGACAGAGAAAGCACAAGACGTGCTGGGAGCAGATGCGCTCCTAAGAATGGCTGAGCAAATGCTCCGAACAGGAAGGAAAGGGTCGAAGGAGGAGGCGCGGCAGCCACAGCAGGAGAGGGCGCCGAGAACACTGCCTCGAGGACCTTCCGAGTGTCCTGCGTGGCGCTCGGAGAGTAAGGGAAAGCGGTGCCGCTCTGACATGGGTCTGGCACAGACAGGCTGAAGGCTGCGAGGGAGGGGGCACCCACCTCCACCCGGGCACCAGCGCCAGCCTCCGGGGCAGCTGGCTCACGTGTGACCTCCGACGCGACCACTCCACAATTCCAGGAAAGCACAGGCTCAGAGCACTACAGCGAAGTCCAAAGAGACAGTGAGAAACGTCAGCGGCCCATAAACACACGAGGGAAGGAAAGAGAAATCTGCAGTGGGATAGAGAACCCCACTGAAAGCAGCAAGCAGGAGCAGAGCCCCCAGAAATTGGGATGACGCTGAGCACAGATGGCCTCGATGGACCGATGGAAGGATAGAGACAGGAAGAGCCACGAAAAGCCAGGCCCCAGCTGTAGCTGTGCTCGACACTGTGAGACGCTCACTTCAGGAGGTGACACGGACAGGTTGCACGAAAAAATGTAAGTAAATAAAAGTAAAAGTCTAATCCAAACATGAACCAAAGGTAAGGGGAGAGGCTGCATAAATATTAGAGTAAACTTCAGAGGTAAGGAAATGACCAGAGGTGGAGATAGACGTCAGGTGAGTGAGTGGATGGCGCACTCTCCCACTGCGGGCCGCAGGGTCTGAGCTTAAAAGGAGAGAGGACTAATTTAGCTCATGCTTGTTGGGTGGCAGTCCATGGATCCCCTCCAAGGAGGGGACATCATGCAGAAGAACATGGGGAGCAGGCTCTGTAGTTCATGGCACCCAGCAAGCAGTGTGGCAAAACAGTGGCAGAGCAGGAGGCCTGGGGCCAGGAACAGCACCCCGGTCACGCCTGGTAACTGCCGCACATACCCGGAAGCGTGCTTTGCTGTTCCTGGAGAAGGCTCACGAGCCGGCTGAGAGGGCAGAACCAAGCTCAAGGCCCACAGACAGGACGCAAGACCAGCCCCTCAAGAGGACGCGGACATTCTAGATCCGCGTGCCTGAAAACAGGGCTGCAAAACGTGTGAATTCTGTGTGACAGAAATGAAGGGAAAGTAGACTGGTTCTCAGCCAGAGTTGGAGAATTTAAAATCTTTCTCTTTTCTCTTGGCTGCTCAAAGAAAAACTGTACAAAGAATTAACAGGATACAGAGAAACTCACAAGACCATTAACCAGTAAGACGTAACAGGCATCATGGCACCCTCCACCATCCCTGCAGACACACTCACCAAGGGCGACCTGCCACCTCACATCTTCCGGAAGGGAGGGCTTCCTGCTGAGACCATGGCCCCGGCCCAGATGGCATGGTCTGGGGTTTTGCAAGGGACACGAAGCAATACAGGACACATTTTGTAAGGTTATTTGATAACGAATCAGCCAAAGAACCATATACCAAAAGCATAGGAAACGAAAAACCAGAGTCCAGTTGAGGGCCCAGGTCCCACAATACGTTCTGCATGAGGCCAGCTGAAGACTGAGACACATAACAGTGCCTCCCACAAGAGCCCATGGCCCTCTGCACAGGGCTGTTTCATGCATCTGCACTGGTGTAGTGGTTGATACATCGTGTCATCTTGGCTGGATGACTCAGCCAGCGGCCCCTTTCCCTGTTGGTGGGAGCCCCGCCCTGGAGTACAATTGGTTCCTCCCTGGAGTGTGACAAGGGCCTGTCTAGGATGTGATTGGCTCCTCCTTAGAGTGGGATCAGGGCCTATCCTGGGGTATGATTGGTTCCACCCTAGGTTACAATGGGCCCACGTCAGAATGACTGAGCACAAAGAGACTTTTTAACGGGCTGAGGAAGGAGTCAAGACTTCACTTCCTTGGAGAAGCTTCAGTCTATGCGTTCGGCCTGGACTTCATCATCTGGCTTGCAGCACAGACTCTTCAGCCTCCAGCTTGGATCTTTCGCCATCCATCGCAGACTCTTCAGCGTCCATGACAGACACTTCAGTCTTCCATCGCAGACCCATCAGCCGATGGATAGAGACTTCCATGGAGTGCTGCAGTGAAGTTCAGACCTTGGGACTGAATTCTTCAGTCTGGAGCGTGCAGACGCCCTATGTTCCTCATCTGACTCTGGCTGACTACTGTACTCATCTGACTACTACTTATAATTCCTTATAGACTGGGTATTTTGTGTCAGTATCCATTCCTTATGTTATATCTGTTCTGTTCCTCTAAGTAAAACCCTAACCAAGGGTTTAGGGTTCAGAGGTGGGGGCTAGAAAGTCTGCACCAGTGGATGAAGGAGCTGTGCAGTGGCTGAGGGCCCACCCTGGAGCCAGAGAATGATGCTCAGGGTGAGGACTAGAGCCCCCCGAGAGGTGCCACCACAACCGCAGTGGCAGCGAGGATCCTCGCTGCTCCGTGGTGAGGAAAGCTGAGTGCCCATCAGGGAAGGTAATGTGACAAGCTTCTCCACAAGACTGAGCTGTGCGTACTCTTCCCCTCTGGAGCCAGGGAGCAATGCTCAAGGTGAGGAGCAGAGCCCCCCACCCCCAAAGCAAACCCCAGCCATCGTCAGTGGCAGCAAGGTCCTGAGCTCCTTTGACAATGACAGTAGCCAAGCTCATGGGGAAAGCCAGCAGGGGCTCCTCCCGGAGAATCGGCAGCTGTCTGCAGCTTCTAGCTGCCTGCAGGCAGCCTCCTTTTTCTCCTCCTCTTCTGCTGCGGGCAGCCAGCCACCAGTGGGTCTCCCACATGCAGCACCACGCTGGTTCAGGTCAGCCAGGTGCCACAAGTTGGCCACCAGCTTGCAACTGGCCGCACCAGGAGAACCATGCCACACCCCTGAGCTATACAACTATCGTATAACAAATCTATGAGTTTCTTACAGTCCCTAAGTTGGTGATCACTTGCCACAGCAGAAAACAGAAAATACTACCAGCTAATAACTCAAATCTATGTAAAAGAATAAAAAGCATCAAAAATGGCAATTATATGGATAAATTTGAAATTAATTTTCTCTGTTTAAACATTTCTTTGATTTTTTAAAGTGAAAATAGCAGGCATACCATAAGATTTATCACATGTGGAAGCAAAGTGAAGACCAATGATAGCAAAACAAAATTAGAGAGAAATGGAAGTATATTTTACAAAGTTCTTACCATATCCATAAAGTGTATGGTATTATCTAGACTATGAGTACTTAGACTATGATTACTTAAATATGGGCAGATAGACTATGGTTATTTAAATACAGATTGCATTTAAATACTATACCAAGAACTAACAAAATTTAATTAGTTCAGATGGAGGAAGAAAAAGGCGTAAGATACCAAAAGCAGATGACAAGATGGTAGATTTCAAACCACAGGGTAATAACCATAGCAAATATAACCATCTAAACAGTCTAAGTAGAAAGCGGGGATTACCAGATTGGATTAGAGATACTCATCCTTCTGGCGAGAGGAGGAGGATAGTAAAGATATAATGGAAAGCTATAATAAGAGAAAGCTAAAGCTGTGTACTATTATGACCCCAAAATTTGGAGAATGGAAAATTACCACTGGAAAAGAGGACCACGCTGTCACCTCTGTGTGAGTGCAGATAAGAGGGTTAGAAAGCGAGGGACACGAGGCGGACCGAGGGCCCCGCAGGGGACGCCAAGTGTGCGGAACAACAGCTGCCCGATGAGCACTCACCTCTGGGCAGAGACGCCGGGCTTCTCCCCGTGGAGCACTGGACAAGCATGTGGAAAAGGGACAGAATGCGGGACAGGCGGCCCGTGTGGTCTCTCCGGCATTTGGAGACCGCCCCACCAGCAAAGCAGTCCCAAAGGGAAGTATCCTATCCCGGAACTAGGATGTCTGTCTTCAGGTACTCAGACCAAGCAAGAAATCTACACCAAGCAAGCCAAATAGAAACTCTGCCAAAAAAATCACAAGGACAATTAGAAAATATCTCGAGTCAAATGCAAATGAAAACACAAAACAGCAGCATTTGTGGAGCCGGCTGAGAGAGGGCTTAGAGAGAAATCTGTGTGCGGGATGCATGGATTAGCAAAGCGGGAGCGTCTCCACTTAAGAACCAAACTTCCAGTCTGAATCTTCAAGAAGAACAAAATTAGTCCCGCGGGAAGCATAACAAAGGAAATTATCATAAAACAGACCTCGTGGCTCACACGTGTGATCCCAGCTCTCTACAAGTTCAAGCTGTCTGGGCAACTTAAAGACTTGTGAGAACCTGTCTCAAAACAAAACGAAAGGGCTAGGGAGATAGTTCTGTGGCATAACAGCCTGCCTGACAAGTGCAACGTCCCAAGTTCCATTCCTGACACCAAAATACAACAACAACAATAAAACAGCAAACAATCACCAGAGAACCTGGTGAAACAAAAATATCACAAAAGCAGAGTAAATGAACTGCTCATTCTCTGCAAATCCAAGCTCTCTTGTGTGTGAGACAGCAGAGAAGCTCCCGGTCTATTTTGCTTGAGGCGGCCATGGCCAGCTCTAAGAGCACAGGATCCAACATAAAGGGTAAACTGAGTCTGCTGTGCTGAGGGGAGGGGCACAGGCCTGGGGCGGGTGGTGCAGCATGCAGGGTCTGAATGGTAGTGGTGGAGGCTGCCCTAGTCTGCGGGTCAGCTTCTCCCAGGGTGAGTTCCAGAGCGTGGCCTCGTCCCGTGAGACCATTCTAGGGACACTTCAGGGATGGCCTCCAGCTTTACCTTGGACAAGGTAGGAAGGAAAAGGCCCGCCTGCATTCTCAGGGACTGTGTCCTCACTTCCAGTGGGTCAGCGTCAGGTGCAAGGACAACAGAAGGACGTTGCTAGGGCTCACAGTGCCTGGCCTGGTCTCCAGGGGCTGCGTGGGCCCAGCATGGGTGTGGTTCCAAGTGGGACGCTGTCCATATTCCACCTGTTTGTTGAGACCAGCAGGGTTCTGGGGTCCCAAGGGCCTCGAGAGCCTGCAGTGCTCTGGGTCTCGCTGGTCCTTGGGACGCCATGACAGATGAGAAGGGGGTCCCCACCAGCTAGGCCGTGAGACCCGCTTCCCGCGGGTGCAGGTGGCCTGGAGCGCCCTCCATCAGGAGGGGCAGGAAAGCTGAGCAGCAGGCACGTTTGTCAGGCAGGCGCCCTCGCCCTGGGGAAGCCAGCTCCAGCAGCGTGGGAACAGGAGGCCAGGAAGGGCGAGAATGCGCTGCCTCTCTCCTTGCATGTAAGATGGACACTGAAGCGCCTACGGCTTCACACGATTGGTGGCCTCCGCTGTCTCAGCAGAAGCTCACACAGGGAAGGACTAGCCACAGCCAGAGAAGCACAGGCAGGGTAGGGGGCCACACGTCCCCAACCTGCGCTGCAGTGGTTTAGATCTAGGTGTGCCCCACAGCCTCATACATGCTTAGGTAGGGCTTTAGCAAAGTGCTAGGTTGCAGGGGGCGCACGGCCCGCTGTTAGGAGGTGGGGCCTGTCTGGAGGAGGTGGTGCTGGGGCGTGGCCTGGGCGGGCGTGGCATGCCGAGGCAAAGGCCGAGGGCAGTCAGTGTGCAGTGGGATGCAGAGGAGCATGAGCCCAAGTCCCTCCCGCACCCGAGACAGGTCTAGCGGGCCCAGTAGGCCGCTTATTTCTGCGGGAAAGCTCCTGGGAGTGGGTGGGGGAGCACTTTTGTCTGAGACCCCTGCCCAGCTTCTGTGGAGAGCAGCGCGGGGGCCTCCAGAGTGCGCTGAGGCCCTGCAGTGTGTCCGCTGGGCCAGCTTGGGCGGGCCGGCAGGATGCCAGCGCTCTGGGAGCAGGAGCTCCAGGTGGGGCCCAGGGCCCAGGGCCGGGCCTCAGAGACGGGCGTGTGCCTCCTTGGGGCCCCAGCTGCTGCAGGGTTGCACCAAAGCACAAACTCCTGCTCCCTGGTGCTGCCCGTGGCGTAGGCCACTTTAATCCAGCCTCTCAGGGGACACAGTGTTGCTGACCTGCCCACAACCTCCTCAGACATGCGGGCCCCAGTGCAGTAGCTCCTGGGGAGAGGCCCGTCCACCCCCATTCCAGAAAGGGAGAGGATGCCGCCTGGGGGCCCATGCTCCGAGGGCACTGGCCCTCCTCTGCATAAGTCTGCGCTCACGCTGTACACACAGCTGACCCCAGGAGGGGTCACCTCCCAGGGACCCACTGCCACCAAGCCAACTTCTGAACTCTAGAGCCGCAGCGAGACTCCTCGCTATTGACATTTCACTTTCATTGCGATTATGTGATTATTCAGTGACTCAAGTGGAAATTGCTTGTATTATAATTCCTGGATAATGTCTCTTAACTGCGGAGCATTTAAATAACTCCTATATGTGAGCCGCTCGCTTTTCATCCTGCTTGTAAGTGATGTAGTTACAGTATCTTTGTCAATCCTAATAAATTCTCTGAAAAACCCAGAAACACAGCCAGAATTCTGTCTTCTAAAATAAATTTTATTTTTCCTCTTTTGGTTTTATTGCTGTTCTATAAGTGATTATACAGTATCTCAAATGGAAAGTTAGTAGGGTAATGATCTTTAGGGTAGTGTTTCATGGGTGCTTATTATAGAAGTGTGTCACTTTTATTCCTAAATTATCACATCTTATTGACTTCTAAATAATGCAAGCTCAGTGCTTTGGTGGTTGCGCCACAGTGAGTCACTGTGGGTCCAGAGCCCAGATCTGCTCCCCTGCCCTGCGCTACGTCTCACTGGTGCCCCCGGTGGCCTGCGAGGCCCGGCAGGCACAGAGCAAGGCTCAGGGCCGTGGCAGGGACACGGAGTAAGGCTCATGTGGAAGCCACGTGCAGGGCCCTGCGCTGCCTCTCTGCTGTCTGGTTCAGTGGCTCGTGGCTTCTGTTCCACGAGCGCAGCCTTGTGCAACACTGGAGACAGTGCTCCTCTGCAGAGAAAGGGGCACATGGGCTCACTCCGGTGACCAGACAGCCCACCAAGGCTCGGTGCGACGCGGTCACAGTGTCCTTCCTGGCATCTGCCCCATCCCCTCCCCACACTTACCAGAGAGGGAGCCCTGAGAAGCTAGAGACAGGGCAGGCAGGCCACCGCCCACACTCCCAGCACCTCCGAGCAGTGCCGAGACGCAGGCCCCCGCCCCCACCCGCCCATCCTGAGCCCCGGAGCTCCGACTCCCTGTCTCTGCAGCACTGTCCACCCATCTGGGCCTTCCTGGGCCGCCGGGCTCCAGCAGCTGTGGCTGCCCCTCCGCCTACGCAGACTCCAACTCCGGTTCTCTGTGGCCTCTGCCAGTGGCCCTCGGGGGCCACCACCTGTCCTCTATGCCCCAGGCTGCCTCATTTCCTGCCAGCACAGCTCTCTGCGATGCCAGGTCTCCGGCCCGGGGGCTCTGCGAGGACCCAGACTTTGTCCAGACACTCGTCCATCCTCCCATCTGGGCTTCATGGCTGAGAGTGGGGGCTTTCGGGTTAGCTGAGTGGCTAAAGCGCCTGCACGGGAATACCTGAGGCACAGGGGATGGTGGTTCTATCCCCAGCCCCACCATGGCTGAGAATCCTGGTGATAGTCACAGTGTGTGTAGAGGAGCCCGGGGCTGTGCAGGGCACGACTGCTGCTCTGGCCTGGGGGGGCCTGGGAGCTGCCCACCCACTGCCCTCTGTTGGGTGCCAGTGGCTGCTGGACCCGAGGGGCACAGGTTGTGCCCTGGCTGGGCTGTCCAGGAAGGGCCCGAGACCTGCTGACCCAGCTGCGGCCCCTTCTTGTGCCTCACCTGACCCCAGCTGGCCCCCAAGTCCCTGCTGCTAGGCTGGTCATCACCTGCCCCACAGCCCTGCACCCTGAAGCCTCTGAAAACCCATGCCATGTATTTACTTGGGCTTCCTTTGGTGATGGCTCCAAAACGCTCACAGGGAAATGCTCTGTGTTGGTTCCTGAGAAGAAGGGTTCCAGCATGGGGACTGGCATCAGGCAGCTAGGACTGTGCAAGTCAGAGGTACAAGGCTGTCCTGTCCAAGAGGCAGAGTGGCAGTGAGGTATCCTCGAGGAGGGGTGACCTGAGAGACTGGAGGATGTAGGAAGAAGGGGTGGCCCCTGGGCTCCTGTGAATGAAGACTGTGACTGCCACTTACTGTCCCCATGGGAGCCCTAGAGCTGTTCTGGGAAGTTAGAGGAACACATTGGAGGCACTGGTGCTCACCAGTAAGAATCTGTGTGAGACTGGCCACGTCTCTGCCACCACCTTGGGTAAGCCATGAGTGCTCACCTGAGCTCACAGCGAGTGCACCTCCCCGCCTGGAAGCCCCCCTACGAGGACTGGGGCCACAGATGTCCCCCAAAGGGCCACCGCTTTGGGAAGTGCTAGTATCAGCAGGGCTACGTCACGGGTGGATGAATCTACCATGAGCTCACAGCCCCACACCGTACTGGAGGGGACAGAAACAGGAGGGGCCTGGGCCCAGGTTCCCAGCCCTTCTGGAAGGCCCTGGCCGCTTGTCTTGTGTCTCCTTCCTCGCTGTTACAAGGGGGTGTTCTGCCCACCCCCTCCCATGCTTCCACCTCAACTCTGGCAGCAGGTCCTGAGCCTCTGAAACCACGAATCTAAGCCAAGCTCCGGCCCCGAGCTGACCTTCCCAGGGTCGTGGCCACAGGGAGGGAATCTGACCAACACGGTCCCCGTGCACAGCTTGCTGCGGGAGCCAGGGCTGCTCCCCAGGCACCGAGCACATGTCCTTGCTGGGCCTGGCCGTGGGGCTTGCCCAGCCATTTGATCCTGTTGGGACCCAAATCGAAATTTCAGCACAGAGATCAAGTTTCAAAACGCAAAGACAGGCTTTATGCCATCTTTTCAAAAATGTATGTCAATGTTTTCCCTCCTGGCTGGGACAGAATAACAGGAAGCGGAGTTCCTTCCTGTCTGAACCAACACATAAACAGAGAAGAGATAGGAAAGAGGCGTGGAGTTGCGGAAACGGTCATGTGCCGAGAAGCCAGGCCCAGCCACTCCCCAGCACGCATCTCCGCTGGAGCTGAGGGGGTGGAGTCTGAGTCGGGCCACTGGGTTCATAGCCCAAGAGCCCAAGGAGGAGACCGCCACTCCGTGGGCAATGCCAGGCCTCACACAGGGCCCTGAGGTGAGGTGGGGACAGCACGAGGCTTGTGTGAGCGACTCCTATTTTCATGAATGCAAAATACTTAGCACTCAGCAAGTAAGAGTCACAGGCCTGGATTCCACGCAAGGCCCCCAGGCAGGCCAAGGAGCTGGAAAACATGACCATCCTGATGAAAACTCCCAGATGACACTGGCTATGGCATGACACGAGGGAGAGGCCACGTGGACCAGGACACAGAGGCAGTCGCCACTTAGCCCTGTGTCCAAGGGCATGGGCAAGATAGCACAAGGACCTAGAGCAGGAGGGACATTAAAAAGATCCAAATCTGGATTGCAGAGATGAGAGCCGCCATGTCGAGGTGAGAAGCTCAGTGCAAGGGCTCAGGGCAGAGCTGACACAGACATAAGCAGAGGACCCGTGGACGGTGCCACCAGAGACAGTCGATGAGGCCGAAGCAAGACAAGCCGTGAGGAAGAAAGGCTTCTGTGCTCCGTGCCTCCGTGGGTGCGGCCTGAGGGTGTGGGCAGCAGGAAGCCACGGTGGCCACACAGGGTGCAAGCAGAGGGCCTGGGGCAGGCGGGCACCATCCTGGCAGTGGGAGGGGCACGGGCGCATGTCAGGACTTACCAAATTGGACAGTTTTAGAACATGCAGCTTGTTGCATTCTAAGTATAGCTCCAGAAAGCCGTTACGGAGAGAGAAAATTATAATTTTTGGAGTCTACTCAGCAAACTCTCCACAATGGCTGTGTCTAGACAGACTGATGGCTTGCTTTGCGCTCTTCTGGTCACGCCTGGCTTTCTCTTCTTTCAAGCCTGGAGATGTGTGGGGCTGCTTTAGTAGCCGCCCTCGGCTGCGGACTCAACCACCACAAGCGGGAACCTAGGCAGCCCTCCTGCACCAGCGCAGCTCAAGGGCCAGGGTGGTGCCGCAGGGCGCCCTGCGCAGGACCTCACCCGGGCTCCCTGCACATCAAGGCCCCATCTGTCGGTGGCTGTCACCTGGGGCCTCTCCCTCGTGGAGGCCACCTGCAGGCCCCTCCGCCCGGCCCGCGCGGCAGGTCACACATGGCTCCACCCAGCCCAGCAGGCGCAGTGTTCCTGCCTTCCTGTGCCTGACTTCCGATTCCCGTGGCTTCTGTGTGACCCACCCACTAGCCTCGATTACTCTCGCAATGTCCTTCTCAGCTCTGCAGCGCCTTCAGAGGTTTCACCCACGCTCTGGGCAGGTGCAGCTGGGCAAGTCCTGGGGCTGCTCCAGGATTCTGTTTACCAAGAGCTGGTACAAGAGCCCACGTGACACAAGGAAGGCCTGTGCCCTTGTTCAGAAACAGAACTCTCCGAAACCCCTGTGGCCAGGTATGCGAAGCAGCTGCCACAGGAGCCCCTCTGAGGTGAAGCTCCCTCCCACAGGGGCTGTTTGGTGGATGTTGAGGCCTGATGGACCCCAGGACCTCCCCAGGGAAGGACCCTGTGAACCATGGCCTCTGCTGCTCCTGCCTTGCCCACAAGGACCGCTGGGGTCCGTAGCGCCCAGGCCCCGGCAATGTACGGAGGACCTTACCCACACATGCACCTCCCGCGGCATGTTGCCAGGGCACTGTGCCACAGGAGAGCCAGAGTGCCACCACCACACAGTAGAGGGGTCTCCATGGAGCAGCAAGGGGATATCATGTCCTGCCACCCAAAGACCCAGCTTGGTGTCATTCACCAAAGCCCCTAATGCAGCTAGGAGTTTCCAAATGTACCTGCCCCATGGCCATGCAACACTGCTGCTCTGGAAGTATAGGGGCTCCTCCTCCTGCCCTGGTGCCGTGGTGCCCTTTGCCCCCTGCTGCTCTGGGTGCCCCACGTGCATGCTGATGCCAGGCACTTAGGCACTCAGACCTTCTACGACGCTGTTATGGTTTATGTCTAGTTGTCCCCCCAAAGCCTCATGCAATCATGGGGTGGGGACTTCTATAGATTGAGACTTGACTCACGAGTCACTGGGATTATGTGTTTTAGTACTAATTGGATTATGGGTCTGAATACTTCTGGGATTATGGGTGTGGCCTGAGGCTGAGGTGGAGAGCCTGGTGTAATTTAAAAGAGACAGAGAGACAGACTCTCGCTGTTGCTCTGCTGCCGTGATTGGTTGGCTGCCTCTGTCACCATTTTGTTGCTGTTCTGCCGCCATGAACTGCTGGCCTCTGCCATGTGCCTCTCTGCCTTGGATCCAGCCAAGCATGGACTGAAACCTCCAGTAACTATGAGCTGAGTAAACCTTTCCTTCCTTCATTTTGGGTGTCAGGCATTTGTCCCAGCAATGAGAGCAGAGTAACGGAGACAGATGCTAACCCAGCCATCAGCCCGTCCCCTCTGCCGCCCCCACGCGAGGTCCCTGCAGCTCGCAATCTGTTCTCAGGAGTACGAAAAGAGCTTGGTGGGGGAGTCTGCGAGCTCCCCTTGGCGACCCAAGGGCATGGTCAAGCCACAGCCCTTTCCCAGGGACCCCATCCAGGAGGCAGGGAATAGGCAGAATCCAGCTGAGGTACACTGGGAATCCCACCTGCTGGCCCCACACAAGGACCTGCCAGAGACCTAATGGGTCGCCAAGGCCACCTCTGCTCTGGAGGCATAGGGAGACCCCAAGGGCGCCATATGGGGACCCAGGGAAACCCCAGGGACCCCCCCAGGCTGGAGGCCACCTACAGTTCCCTGCTTGAGGCCAGGGGCTGCCTCTGCTCTTTGGGTGTCCAGGCTCCATCCTGAGGTTCCATGACAGGGGGCTGCACATGCTTGCCCAACTCAGGGACTGTGGACATGCCAACAGACCGCAGGAGAAGCAAGGGAGCCGGGCTCCACGGCCCGGGGCCAGGCTCCTCAGGCCACCGCTCCAGGCCTAGACTCCCGAGCCACGCCGCACGCCGGCCCCCAGCAGGCTTGGGGTTGGTGTCTGGGCCTGTTTCTCCCCGGTCGCTGGGTTTCTCCACTAGACCTCACGATGCACAACCAAGGGCGGAGAGGTCGTCTGTTGGCTCGGTAGACTGAACATCTGCTTTCCTCGCTCAACTTTTCTCAGATTTCTGGGGATCGTTTGTCGCCACCTCTCGAGGCAAGCTGGGCCTGCCTGCCCAGAGACACGCAGGCAGTCTGCAGGGGCCAGGGTGGCCTGAGCAAGCAGAGGATGAAAACTGCACTAAATTTAGCGTTTCTGCACAGATCTGTCCTCATTAATCACAGCCCAGCAAGGCTGCTGAGTCGCCAGCCCAGCCTGCCTGGTGAGAGCCCACGGCCTGTGCTGCCTCCAGCCAGTGCCCAAGCACCTAGAGGTTGGGGGGCTGAAGGCAGAAGCTCCGGCGTAGGGGACACACGGTCACCCTGGGACATAGTGCTGGGACCCACCATGTCCAGAGCTGGCGATGACACCTGGATGAGAGGTGAGGTACCTTGGGGGTGGGGCCACAGTGCCGCCCCAGCTAGTGCATGAAACCTGCAGGGCCACAGTGGGGGTGTGACCCGGTGCACGCTCCACTCCCAGGGCCAGGGTGCCCGTGCCAGGTGGCTGTGCTGGCCAGGGCGTGAACTCCTGCCTGCCTACAGTCCCCACCTCTCCGCGCAGTGCATTTGGCGTCAGCCTGAAAGAAATTAAACGTCAACTGCTAGCACGAA
The DNA here is from genome assembly GCA_004027025.1 of Myocastor coypus. Classification (NCBI taxonomy): domain Eukaryota; kingdom Metazoa; phylum Chordata; class Mammalia; order Rodentia; family Myocastoridae; genus Myocastor; species Myocastor coypus. Next base: position 12,500 of record PVJA010021028.1, on the reverse strand, counting down.
GTCCGCCCTTCTCCAGTATGCTGTAGGGTCTGCTTCCAACAGGAGCTTCTGGCGCAGGGACGGCGACTGAGCCCTGACACCCAGGTCGGGAGCACAGCCCTCCTGCAGCTACCAGAACAGGGCAGACGGCACAGAGCTGGATTCACTGCGTTAAGTCACGTCTTGGCTTTGGACACAGAAGAGAGAAGGGCCCTCTCCGTGTGTCGTCACGGTGTGAGCAGCCGACCGACGGTCATGGGGGGAAAGGGCGGAGGACAAGGGTAAGGACCATGGGTCCTCAGGGCTCTCCCCAGCGACACGGGCCCCATGCAGGCCCCACGGCCCAGGGGCTCAGCTGCCCACTGCCTCCCTCCATGGCCCTTCGTGTCAGGGGTCCTGTGCCTACGCAGGGCCTGAGGCTCCTGCACCCACAGGCAGACTCGCCAGTGGCCCTGTGGGTGGAGGTGGGTCCACCAGGGCACACAGAGCTCCCCTCTCTCCCCTCTGTCACCTTTCAAACTACAACTTCCAGGATGGGAAGGGTTTGGGCTCCAGGCAGGCAGAGGAGTGGCAAGCCCAACACGGGGCTGGGGGAGTCGGGCTGGAGGGGAAGACGCAGGCTGTGGTGGTGAAAGCCAGGGACCGGACCCCAGCTGCCCTCTGTGGGCCCCAGAAAGGAGACCAGGTCTCCCCGGGGCATGTGTCCCAGGACTGGCCATCACCCCCAGCAGATACGCTGGCCTGGGGTACGGTCTCGAGACTTGCCCTATTGTCCTCCAGCTGGGCTCTCCCCACTGAGCGTCTCTGCTCCACAGGCTAGCAGCGCAGCGCAGGGCTCGTGCTCCTGCACATCCGGGGTGCTGTCCTGTCGGAGGGACCTGCAACCCCCACCCCATGGGCCACCCCAGCCAGGCCTTCAGCCCCACAGTGAACTGCCCCTCCCACAGTTCACCCCAAGCCATCAGAAAAGGCATCTGGCTTCCTGCATGAGTAGCTCAGTCAGCCCTGGCCTGGCGACAGTGGGCCAGGCAGACGTTACAGGACCGAGACTGACCACGATGAGAAGACCCCGTCAGAACTGGTGAGCACCTCCAAGTGCCCTGCCTCCAAGAGCACCAACTGGCCTCTGGGTGGAGGGGCACACACTGGGCCAAGCTTGAGGGAGGGCATCTCAGAGGCCAGGCCGTGGCTGCCCTGTGAGCCTGGGCCAGGGAAGGAGGGAGAGGAGAGAAGGAAGGCAACTCGCCTGATGGATGACACGCGGGCCCGTTTGGCTCTGAAAAGCACGGTTCTCTGGCCAGGGAGATAGCTCAGTGCTTGCCTGGCAAGTGCAAGGTCCTGAGTTTGATCCCTGGTACCACCAGAGAGAGAGGGAGGGAGGGAGAGAGAGAAAGAGAGGGAGGGAGAGAGAGAAGGATAGGGAGGGAGAGAGAGAAAGAGAGGGAGGGAGAGAGAGAAAGAGAGGGAGGGAGAGAGAGAAGGATAGGGAGGGAGAGAGAGAAAGAGAGGGAGGGAGAGAGAGAGGGATAGGGAGGGAGAGAGAGAAAGAGGGAGGGAGAAAGAGGGAGAGAGAGGGAGGCGGAGAGAGAGGAGGGAGAGAGGGAGAGAGAGAGGGAGAGAGAGGAATAGGGAGGGAAAGAGGGAGGGAGAGAGACACAGAGACAGACAGAGACAGAGACAGAGACAGAGAGAGTGCACTGCCTCATCAGAAGTGCACCACTCTGAAGACTCAGGAGACAGGTGTGACCTCATGCCTGACCTGTTCAGGAGGCCACAGCTGGAGTTGGGAGCCATGACAGGGTGCCGTGGGGCACCGTGCTGTCCCCATCACTGACACACAGTCCACGTGCACTAGGCCAGATGACTCAATGCTTTTAGGACAAAGAGGGACGGGATACTTGAAGCAAGATTTGTGGTGTACAGTGGTGCCACCGTTCACGAACGCTTTTGTTTACAAACTCTGCAAACACAACCTGGCCATCTTTTCTTAAACTGTAGAACAAATTAAGTTCATGAACTGAGGTGCCACTGCACTGGGTTTTTACGAGGCAAGGGCTCTGCCACTGAGCTCTGCCCAGCACTCAGGTGCCTGGGTCTGGGAGGCAGGTTGGTCACTTTATCCTCGCTACTTCTGTTTTAAAGTAAAGGTTATACATTGGAAAGAAGGGAAGACTATGTATATACACGCATGTACATATTAATATACGTGTCACTATATAAATAGAATCACTTATACATTAGCAGAAAATATTTGTTTAAATAATATTCTTTCAACTGATTTTTCTTTCAATTTATAAGGAACTCTATTTTTAATACTGAGTTAGCTTTGCTTAAACAAATTACAGGGCACTTAGTAAAAACGCCTGACTCCGACAGCCCTTGCACGAAGACACTGGCACAAACATCACTCTTGTGCAGCTCGGCACATGTCCTTTTCACGGCTTGGAGTCTCGCAGAAGTGCTCCCAGCACAGCATATGGACCTCAACGTTCTCACTTGAAGATGTAAAGATGTCTGTTTAAGTGGCTAATTATTCCAGTTTCTGTTTAATAACAAATTCAACAGAAATCAAATTTCTTTTAAAAGTTCGGTCACTAAAAGTATTTGTGATGACTCTTTAAGGGGAAAGAGTAGCGTGTTTTGTATAAAATCTTTCTCAAAGTGGAAGACAAGATGAACAGACGCCCATGGGCAGGTGGGCGAGGGGTGAGCCCCTCAGAGGAGCAGGCTGAGTTTTCCAAAAGATGGCCCCGTCAACAAAGACAAAGGAGCGAGTTTTGCTTAAGGATCTTGTGTGTTTTATTTTGACTTTTTTGCTTTTTGAGAGGAGGTCTGGCTAATAGCCCAGCCTGGCCCCCAGCTCATGGCGACCCTCCTGCCTCAGCCTCCCAGATGTGGGGGTTACAGGCACCTCTACCATGTCTGGTTGTGTCTTGCCAAGTATTGCTGCTTGGTAGAGGTGTGGATAGAACCCTGGGAGCAGCTGCAAGTTAGGTACTGGTGCAGAAAACGGTGCTCCTCCTGGGGCCTGTGAGACATTTTCTACACTGCTGGGCAGCATTTGGACCAATTTCTCTAGACCCAGGCAGGAGACTGCAGCTTAGAACAGAGGTGGCGGGCCCGCTCCCTGTCTGTCATCTGGCCACCTCTGGGCAGAGGGAAGGCCCCCGAGGGGTAGACCCAGAATCAGAGGCCAGCGGGCCTGTTCATGGGGCCCAATGGGGGAGGAAGGGGCTCTCCAGGAAGGGGCTGTGTGATGTCAGCTGAGGCTTCCTCCTCCCGGCCTGCATGGGCCCCACAGTGCTCAGGGCTATGTCTCGGCCTAAGATGCGGATCTCAGGCTGCTGCCCTCGTGTCCTGGTTGACAGCAGCTGCTCTCCACCCAGAGGTCCTGCTTTGCTCGCGGGGCTGAGGAGGTCCTGCAGCCAGAGCCAGGCCAGGCCGTCCTATGTCTGAGTTTACTTCAGAGCAGCCCCTAATCCTGCTGCTGTGTTGCATGGCACTCCGGGCTTGTGGCTCTCTTCTAGGTCAGCAAGGTAGCTGCCATGGGTCCCTCTGGGCTCAGGGCAGAGAGGCCATGTGGCCTCCTCTCAGTGGCTTGAGGGTCTCTGGAAGGAGCCATGATGATCCACAGTGGCCTTTGCGTGGGACGCTGAGCCCCGTCTGGGTCCCAGGCACCAGTGCTCAGCAGTTGGTGGCGGTCCACACCGTGTCCAGGAGCAGGATGAGGGATGTGGGGAGGGAGCACTGTGGATCCTGGGAGGCCCGGCCTGCCTGTCCCGGGCCTGAGCATGCTTCAGGGCTTGGTGCTCACAACCCACCCTGCCCTTCCGCTTCCCTCCAAGGCCCCTTTTTCCAGCCTGCTGGGAGCCCTGTGGCTGGAACCAACACTGTAGAGAAAAACAGGAAAGGCGCACAGCCCCTGGAAAAGTGGGTAACAGCAGCCTATGTGCGTACGCCGCACAGGACCAGTAGGAAAGGGGCCACAGCAGCGCCAGGCCACGGTCACGTGGCTGTGGCGTCACTCTTGCATTTCCCAGATATTAATGGTGCATTTATTATTTATTCATACATGGGGAAGGATGCAAAACTAGGAAACAAAGTCTCTCTGGCGTTGACAGGGCTCCCTCTGGAAGGCAAAGCAAGGGTCTCTGCCTGTGCCTGCGAGGCCCTGGCTCAGGGAGCTCCTCTGGAGGAGACCATCTCCAGACACCCCACGGTGGGGCCAGATCCCTCAACACCACACCCAAGCACACTTCTGGGGCTAGCAGCTGATGTTGGGGCCTCAGAAGTCTGCACCGCTGGGCTCCCGGAGCCCAGGTGCGCAGGCAGGTGGTTGGGCTCAGGGCCGCAGCACCCTTCCCACCGTGCTGCGCTGCTGCACGCGGCTCCTGGCTCCGCGCAGCTCCCTGCTCCTGGTCCCCAGGCAGGCTGAAGGGCCAGCTGCGCATCTGGGCTGTGCCACACAGGGCCCTGTCCCCACATGGGTGGGAGGAGCTGTGCAGGGTCAGTGAGTGCGTAAGACAGAGCTGGGCACACACATTCCAGGCCTGTCGGGCAGCTGGTCAGACTGCAGGCCTCCCTGCGGCCTGAGGGGCCAAGGGGCCTGGGCTCAAGTGGCAGCGGCAGACAGCAGCCGCCTGTGGGAACAGGACATGGTCACTGCCCCAGAGGGCGCCCTCTCTGTGCCAGTGGGGTGAGGGGTCTATGGGACCATGGACTGACACCAGCTATAGACAGAGCTGCTGCCTGGATCCTGGGACCTGGGGACAAGTCCCTGGGGTCAGAGCCTTCCAAGGAGGCCCTGGTTGTGTTTCCCAAGAGCAGGGTCAATGCAGTTTTAACTAGACTGAGGGAGGTAAAAGCACTGTTGGGTCATTTCAGTGCCCCCCCCACCACAGCCTGTCAGACCAGCCTGCCTCCGCAAAGATGGGGAAACTGAGGCCAAGAGCCAGGTGGGCAGGCTGGGGCAGAGCTGAGGGGCCACCCTGTGGTCTCGGTCACCTGACACCCACTTGCTTGGTGAAGGTGTGCTGGCTGGCCCTCCCTCCCCTCAAGGTGTCCATCTAGACCCTGGACCCCTCCTGGAGCACTGGACCTCAAACCCTTCAGGACTGTGATGGCAACAAGTCCCGGATGCAGGAAGGTGAGCGGAGGGGTGCAGGCCTGCAAGGCCGAGCCCTCTCGCCGCCTCCCTCCAGTCTAGAAGCTTCTAGACTGAGGCTCACAGAAGGTCCGGGTCTCCTGTTTAAAAAGGGAATAGCCGATCTGGAAGGTTCCACAGGGCAGAGAATGTAAATTACACCTACTATATGCATATTCAGAGGCGCTTTGCCAATCGGAAAATGGGTCCCGGATCTGCCGTTTCTTCCCATTTCCTGCAATTTCTTTCCCCATTGTCAAGTTCTCAGCCGCCTCTCCCACTCTGGCTCACAGATGGTTCCTTTCACTCCGCAGCTGCTGGTAGGAACCAGGCCCCACCCCAACAGACGCTCTTGAGCCGAGGAGGAGGCGGGCAAACAGGGTTGCCTCGCCCGTCTCAGAAGGGCGCTGTTTTAGTTACTTTTTACTCGTTGCTGGGACAAATACCCAACACTCAAAATGAAGGAAGGAAAGGTTTATTTAGCTCACAGTTTGTGGACGTTTCAGTCCATATTCGGCTGGCCCAAGGCTGAGTGGAGCAGGGCGGAGAGCATCCAGTTCATGGCGGCAGAACAGCAACAAAATGGTGGCAGAGGCAGCCAACCAACACGGCAGCAGAGCAACAGCAACAGCTAGAGCTCGTCTGTCTCTCTGTCTCTCTTTATATTACATTCAGGCTCTCCGCCTTAGCTCCCGCCCTAGGCTACACCCATAATCCCAGAAGTACTTCCACCCATAATCCCATCAGTACTAAAACCTATAATCCCAGGGATCATGGATCAAGTCTCAAACTCTAGAAGTCCCCGCCCAGTGACTCCATGAGGCTTTGGGGGGACAAC
>PVJA010021027.1:0-36136 GCA_004027025.1 Myocastor coypus | reverse complement strand
CCAGACCTTTAAAAAGGAAAAAAAAAAAAAAAAAACAACCCCAAAACATCCAAGAACAATAAGGTTTCACTAAGTTGCCCAGATGCCTGCTTCAGCCTCCCCAGTGCTGAGATTTTAGGTTTGAGCCAGCATACCCTGGCTAATTTTTTAAAAAATTTTATTTATTATTTTTATTCTTGTTTCAGAACCTTTGTTTGTTTATTCACTCATTTTTATGGCCGGCTCAGCCCACCCCGAGGGCAGGGCTGGCACAGCATGTGGTGCTGGGGATCGAACCGCAGTCCCTGAGGCTGCCCAGGCTTCCCCAAGCAGGGGCTTTAGACCGCTGAGCCATCCTGCCGGGCTCCCCTGGCTAATTTTTACCCTTTTAACTATTAACAACTTTCTCAGGTTTTCGAGACCTCCGTCTGCAGGTGGGCTGGGTGTGGCCTGCAGGTGTGTGAGGTGAGGTGGCCAGCCCCAGCTGGACTGCGACTGTGACTGCGACTGCGGCTGCGGCTGCAGCTGCAGGTGTTCCGGGCTGTTGCCTGCCCCCCTTGGAGATCACTGTTCCCCCTGACTTGGCTTTGTCTTCTACCTTGATCGCCCTCCTCTGACTCTGTGCACTGTCTTCTTCCTTGGGAGATGTCATTTTTATTTGGTTGGGACCAGGGTTTGAACTCATGACCTTGCACAGAGCTACCTCCCCAGTCCTGGGAGACGTCTTTCATACCTGTTGCTGTTTGGGGGGTTGCGATCAGATAGCATGAGAGTTGGTAAGAGCAGAGGAGTCTCACAGATAGCCATCTTGAACATCTAGACCAGTGGTTCTGAACCTTTCTAATGCTGTGACCCTGCAATACAGTTCCTCATGTTGCGGTGACCCCAAACCAAAAAATAATTTTGGTGGCTACTTCAAAACTGTAATTCCAAATGGCTTTAGGTGACCCCTGTGTTTTGATCATTCTCAAACCACAGGTTGAGAACCACCGATCTAGACACTGAATCCTTTAGGCCCGAGGGAGCTGACAGGCTGGGAAGAGCAACGTGATTCTCCTCACCTGTGCTGCTGAGTGGCGCGATGGAGGGAAGATAAGGGAGGAAAATGTTTTATTTCTGCCAGTTCAAGGCTAGGCCCTTATGAATGCTGAAGATGTGTGGATCAGTGCTGGGGGCTGGGCCTTTGGTTCATGGTTCATGTCATAGAATTGCAGAATCCCAGGGACGCTAAGGACCCTCCTTGGAGGTGTCACCAGAGAGAGTCACAGACTTACAAAGAAATGAGACTGGAAATTTGGTAAACTGGCCTCTGGTGAGGAGAGAAGGGGTGATTTTCTTCTGGCAGCAAGTGCCTTTATCCCGGAGAAAGCCACTGCCTGCTGCTCCCTGCTGGATGATACTGAAACAGTAGTTCTCTAAGATGCTGGGGGGTGGGTAGAAGGTACAAGGAGACCTGGGCTGTCTACGGTTTTGCTGTGACTTTGCTTGGTGCAGGCAGGGCCCACTGCATTCAGCTTAGACCCCTTTACTCACAGGTTGTCCTTAGGGAAATGGGCCCTTGGATGAGAAGCAAGAGGGGCTGATTAACTGCTGAAAGGGGGATTTCTTGTCCTGGGGTCTCTTTGGGCCCTGGAATGGCCAGGATCTTTTGTGAAATGATTTGACTGCCTGCTGTGTTTGTTGGACTGAGACCCAGAGGAAAAACTAAAGTTTCCTGTGGGTGGCGGGCATGCCCCAGGGGCCTTGTTAGCCCTGCCCTACTGCTCAGGCAGGCCCAGGGGGTTTAAGGACAACTAACTGCCCCAGCCAGGCTGGGGTACAGTGAAGCACAGGCGCCAACACTGACAGCTCTCACCACTGGGTGAAGAGCCAAATGAGCAAAGGGCCTGCCAAGGGAGAAAATGACTTTGGATAATTCCCTGCTGGGGATGGCTGTGGGGAAGGGGAAAAGCCTTTGGAGTTCATAGGATCAGGAGACTGGAGCCTGGGGTGGTCAAGGATAGCCTGCTCTCTGGGGAGGTGACATTGGAGCCAAAAGCCAAAGTTATACTACAGGGAATAGAACATTCTAGACAGAGGGGTTAGCTGAGTGCAGAGGAGCTTGGCTTGTCTGAGGCGCAGACAGGAGCATTAGAGTTGAGGCAACGAAGGAACAGGAAGGAGGAGCAGCAGTCTCGTCTCTGGGGACCCTGGAGTTTGGTTGTTTTTGTGGTACTGGGGTCTAACCCTAGGCCTTTGTTCTGAGCTGCAGTTTCAGCTCTGTTTTCATTTGGTATTTTTAGACAGGGTCTCACCACATAGCCTATGCTGGGCTGGCAGTTACAATCGTCCTGCCTCAGTCTCCCAGAGCAGCATTGGTCTTGCTAAGTAGCTAGGGAAAGGCTGGGGGGGGTGGTGGTGGTAGGAGGGGGTGGTAGAGCTGCCTCTTGTCTCTGTAGGTTTGAAAAGAGCATTTAGTGAGGAAGGAGGGCAGTCAGCTGGCAGTCCCCAGACTTGGATGGAGGGGCAACTGAAGGTTGGGCTGAACAAGGACAGGCAGAGGTGAGGATGGGACCGGAGGAGCATTCTTCACAAGAGTACCTGCTAGGTACTACCACCTCCTAAGCCTTTTCATCGTCTCGGTCCTTCAATGGTCTTTTTTTTTTTTCCTGGTACCAGGAGTTGAACTCGAGACCTTGTGCTTGCCAGGCAGGTGCTTGTGCTGCTGAGCTATATCCCGGGCCCTGGTTCAGCATTCTTTTTTTTTTGTGGAACCGGGGTTCGAACTCACGACCTTGCACTTGCCAGGCAGGCACTTAGGCCATGGAGCAGTATACTCCCCAGCCCCTGGTTCAGCATTCTTAATGCATTTTGCAGATGGGTGGAAGTGGCGGTCAGAGGTGATGTGACTTGTTTGAGGCCACACAGCCAAGCTGTCTGCCCAGGGCCTGTCAGGAGCCTGTCCTATCCTTGGGAGGCCAGCGCTTAGGAAGGAGTGCTGGGAGGAGGAGAGCGTGGGGCCAGGACTGGGGCTCCCCAGAGGAGTTGTGCTCTGATCCCTGTGAAAATCCTGAGCCCTGGAGGGATTTTGAACCTGGCTTTGCACTGGGTCAGGCTGAGAGGATTGACTGTGAACGGACACTTGTGTTTCTCATCTGCGAACTCCTCTTAGAAACAGGCTGGGGAGGGGTGTTGCACTGCGGTGCAGATCGTGGAGAGGCTGGGGGGACTGCTTGGAGGTTCTGCGTCAGTGTCTTCTGCTGTGGCTCTGGTGCAGTAACCCGAGGTGCTTGCTTCCGCGTGCCTGTTTTGTCTCATTCAGCCCTCTAACAACCCTGTTAGGAAGCTTCTAAATAGCTAACAGCTGAGGTGCAGAGAGGCGAAGGAAGGAACCCAGCCGAGGGCACAGAGCTCAGCTTGGATGCAGACCTAGAGGCCTGGCGGTAGAGAGCCCACATGCCGTGTCAGCGTCAGCGTCAGTACCATGCGTTGGCCAACCGAGTGCCTGGTAATGGAGAATTACCAAGTGGCACTCAAATCCCTGGGAGAGACAATTGACCTGTGTGTCAAGGGCTTTGGAGTGTCACCTGTCTTCCATGGAAGGTGGGGGCCTGTCTGGTTGGCTTTTAGCACAGAAATGATGCCACTCCTTGGAGCCTCTCCTGTAGCATGGGCTCCCCAACCTCATGGGATCCTTTGGGGAAGTTTCCTAAAGTTTTTATTTATTTATTTATTTATGTGTAAACAATGGCTGTGAACACATAGGAGTACAGTAGAAATAGAGAAATCTTTCCCTGTGTAGCGTTCCCCATGCTCAGCCTTTCTCTGTACTGCTTCTTCATATTTCCATGATGGCTCTGTTTCCCCTGGGCCCTCAGTTGCCTGCACATACAACAGGCATATCCGTAGACTACTGGTTGCAGCATCAGAGTCCTGGAAGTTCATTCTTTGTCTTTAGAACAGGGACTCCCGAATCACACATGCTCAACCAAGCCCCCTCGAGGCAGGGGCTGGCTTCTGATCCATTTGCCTGGCAGCCCCATCCCAGCTGTAGCGAGTTGCTCAGCGACTGGGCCCTGACTGGGCCCATTGTTCTCTTCGTTTTGAAATCTGAAATCAGCGGTCAGGTGAAACTTTGGGAATCATTTTTCTCGTGGTGAATGCAGAGCTACTGTGGGTGGTGTATTTGCTTGGGGTTCGCCCTGCCTGGCAGCTCCCTGGTGGAAGATGCCTGATACCCGAGTTTCTCAGCTTCTCAGCACAGCAGACCTCTGGGGCCTGGTCACTCTCGTGGGGCTGCCCCGTCGGGTATTTAGCAAGCATGCGTGGTCTCTGTCCACTAAGTGCCAGTAGCAACTCCACTCTGGCTGTCACAGTGTCTCTAGACATTGCTGAGTGTTCCCTGGGGAACCCTGTTGGGAACCTGTGCTTTACACTTACAGAACGCCTGAGCCCCTTCTAAGGGAGCTGACTGCTGCTGGAGACATGTCCTGAGTCTCTTGGTGGACGCTACAGGTATAGATACGGTCCCAGGCCAGGGGAGTAGCTGGCAGTGAGTGTTCTGTACAGATTGCTGTTATATGTGTTTCCTGCAGCCGCTGGAAAAATGCGTTCTGTTAGTTGCATGTGTGAACCTGGCCAGGAGGAGGTCAGAGGAGTCCAGTGCCTGCCCCTTTTCTGGGTGCTCCTTGAGGCCTCCTGCAAACCCAGCGTCCACATGACCCCTGTTTCTTGGCCCTGGGTTCCTTGTGTGCCCTTCCTCCTTCCTTCAGGAGTTTGTGGTCATAGACATTCATGGCTCCGTGGTCATCCCATTGTACCCTGCCTCACGGAGATCTGTGGCTCACCTGCTTCTGGTGGGCGTGGGCGTGGCTGTTGATTCCTGCTTTCTGCCTCCGCAGCTGCAGCCTGGCAGTGGTGGCTGCCCTAATCCTTCGTGACACACCTGTGCTTGGAGGTGCTGGAGAGGATCAGCCCCGTGACCTCCCCAGGATGTTTGCACAGTTCTCTGAGCAGGGTAATTGGCTTTGTGCATCTGAAATCTTTGCATTCATTACCAACGGAGCCGACTGTGGGAGGGAGGTGGTCTCCCTTCCTAGTTTCTTTCTTTCTTTTTTTTTTTTTTTTTGCGGGACCGGGGTTCAAACTCATGACCTTGTACTTGCCAGGCAGGCACTTGTGCCATGGAGTTATCTGCCCAGGCCCCCCTTCCTAGTTTCAATATTTTCTTGCCGCTGTTACAGTGATTTTCGGAGGCTGCCTCATGCTTTCCCAGGGGCCATGGCGAATGTTGCTTGATTCCTAGTGGCTCTTATTTCTTCCCCTGCCTCCCTTTTTCTTTTTGTTGTTGTTGTTTTGAGACAGGGTCTTGCTGTGCAGCTCAGGCTGGCCTTGAGTTCACTTTATAGGCTCCAGGTTGGTCTTTCAATGATCCTCCTGCCTCCGATTCCCAGTCCCTCATCTTGGAATTATGGGCGCACATCCTGCCCTCCCCAACCAGCCTCCTTTCTGAAGCGCCTTTGCCTTTTAGCTTCTCTGGTAACCCACTCTGTACTCAAGCTGTTGCGGGCCCGGAATCGCCTTTTCGTATCAGTGCGATGGGCCACGGATGCCACAGTTCCTCAGGGTGGTTTGCAAGCCAGGGCACCTAGGCTTCCCAAAACCCAGCCACAGGGTGGGGGTGGGGCCACCACGCCAGTCCTGGCAGCTTGGATCAATTATGCAAATGGGCCTCAGCCTCCAGATCCAGCCGTGGTGAGGGCCGGTTAGTACGCATTCTCCGTGTGATCTGGCTGTTTGCAGGGCCTCAAATCCGTGTGCTTGTTGGACAGAGCCGTCAGGCTGGGGCCGCTGTGGCATGGGTGGGGGCCCCAGGGCTTTCTTGTAAGGACTCAGGCCTGCCTCATGGTACAGTTGGATTGAGCCATTCTTGAACCAGGAAATCCCTGTTGCGATGTTTTCATTTTTTCCTTGGGCCTCATCCTGGCTGAGGAGGAGGAAAGGCCCTGCTTGCTGTTGCCCCTGTTGCGGAGGGCTAAACACGGAATTCATTTGTAAATCAGCCTCTTTTCCCTAGATGGATGCAATTTCTGCCCTGCCGGGCAAGTTTGGAAGCTCATCTCTTACATATGAATTATGCCCTTTAATCGCCACTTCTGCATTATGGAGGGGTAGAAAAGGCCGTCGAGTGGGAAAGGATTATGCCTCCAGGATTCAGGGTGTTTTTCTCACTTCCAGGAGGTGCATCTGGACCAAAGATAATTTGGAACAATTTTTAAAAAAGTATTAAAATAACATTCTGTATGCAGACCGCAGCCCCCATACCCCAGCCAGTATTTATTCACATCCATAGAAATAAATGGCTCTTTGCTGGGGTGCATGGAAGACTTTGAGCTTAGCGGTGCTGCTGTTGAAGGTGATAAATTAGAGCCAAAGCCTGGGGACACGGAGGCAAGTCTGTCTCAGACAGCCTCGCTGCAAAGGTGACGGTGTCCTTGCCCTGCCTGGCGACCTAATGCGTATACAAGACCAGGGCTGGCCTGGTAAGTGGTGACTCTTCCCTGTCCGCTCTGCTCCTTCCTCCTCCCCCTTGGAGAGGCCGCTGAGGAGCCGGAAACTGGAATGTCTGCTGTGAGTGAGCCTCTGCTCTCTTTTGAAAAAGAGAGGCCAGGCCCTCCGAGTAGCTACGCTGTCTCCATGGCAGGTAGGTGCTGCCTCCCGGTGTAGCCTGCCCCTGGCTCGCCTCATGTCGAGGTGCCCAGGATTGCTGGTGAGATGACACCTTCCCCACTTGGGAGGGACGAGCCTGTCATCCTGCCGCCCAGGCTCCCTTCCTGTGTACTTCCTGGCAGCGCAGGCTCCCAGGTGCCGGTTCTGCTACTAGGCCCGGCCGGCTCAGGAGGGCAGGTGCAGCCTGGTTTTAGAATTGGAAGCTAGGACGGGTTAAGGGGTGGGTGAGGAAGACTTGGCTAGGGAGGCTCGGATGGTAGGAGGCTAGTTTTACCCCCTGCCCCCAGCCTTTGCTCTTCTTGTTGCTCTCTGCCCGGAGGAAATTCTGGGCTTTTGTTTCTTTATGATGTAATTATTGGGTGGGGAGGGCCTGAGATTCCTGGGGAGGGAGGCCTGTTTGGATACCTGCGCTGGGTTTTTGGAGTCGCTTTGGAAATGATTAACCGCCGCTGCTCAGCTTTGCCGCTTTCTGGCCAGCAGCCCTGTGTGGTCCTGTTTGAAGCTCGGCTGTGTGCTAGGCCCTTGGCTTCTGCCAGCGTCTCCTGTGACTGCTTGGGGCCTGGCCACCTCTCACCCTGCCTTCTCAGTCACCTGAGGAACCCTAGGTTTTTTAGATTCTGATTGAAATGCAGATAACCTATCTCAAAGTCCTGCTGCTCTCCACTGTAAATGGGCTGGCGTCTACCGTAACTGAACTTGGATTGGTTTGACTTGCTCTTGGGAAGCAGCTAGCTCTGCTTTTGGAGTGAGGAGTTTGTAGAGGAGGAGGAAGAGCAGGAGGAATGAATTTGGTTGAAAAAGTTAACACTGAATGTGCACCTTTTGCCTGGTATCATATTAAAGCTTTTCCTGAATTAACACTTAATGTTTTGATAACTATAAGATACTTTTTCTCTCCTGTTATGGAAACACGCAGGCCCCTGGAGGTTCATTGGGCCTTAAGGTCATCCAGCTACATGCTCTTTGATGCCAGAGAGCAGATTTCTGACCACTGTGGGACCCAGTCCATAGGAGTGTGTGGCCCCTGATTTCTCTATGGTTGACCAACTTGTCCTAGTTTTCCAGCCCTAGCTGGCCACGTGACTATCACCCCACTTCTCTGGCTTTTGCCATGCGCTCAGGGCCCCAGCAGGTTGGCTGTGGACATCATTAAGGAAATTTAACACCCACGAAAACGCATGAAGCTGCAGCCTCTCAGCTGTGGCCTTTTCAGCTGCGGCCCTCTCCCTAGAGGGAGGAGACAGACAATTCCCTGTTAAGTATGTCATTTCCTAGACCCTAGAGAACAGCTAGTTCTATGACTCAGGCACCGGATGTGGGTGGAGGACAAGGGTGGCTGGTGTGGTTGGTCCTGAGTCCTAGCTGAGGGGGAGGGGAGGTGGCTCTGGAGCCCCCCCGCCCCTGCCTTTTTTTTAATTATTACTTTTAATAAGAGATAACAATATGAGAGTTTCAAAACATGTTAGTAGTACATTCGTAATAATTGACACATTGCATATTGTTGTCCTCATAAATGTTATATAGAGCACAGGGTGTAGACGTGATAAATTTTCTAATCAATATTGGTAGAGGGAAAAAAAAAAGAATGTTGTTTTTTGAGACAGGGTCTCACTATGTAGTTTAGGCTGGCCTAGAATTTGCAGTGATTCTCCTTTTTCAGCTTTCCTAGTGCTGGGATTACAGGGGCGCCTGTGCCACCACGCCTGGTCCCTCAGCCTCTTCCTAGCTCATAACTGGTGCTGACACTGCCTTTTCAAGAGTGGGCTCTGAATGTGCTCTTGAGGGCTGCCTTCGGGAGAAATGGCATCTATAATACAGTTTTCTCCTTCTCTTAGTTTCTGGAATTCTTTTCTTGGCATTTTCCTGCCCCCGTACCTCCATCTGTAGTTGCATGGGGGGAACTCTAAAACCGTGGATCCTACATTTGGAAGCCCTCTTGCTAACAGAGTTGAGGGGGAGGCCCATCTGCGGTGGTCAGGCCTCAGAGTCACCACCCTCACCGCCGCCAGGGTTCCAGTCTCGGCCCTGTCACTGGACAGCTGTATGGGAAGCATTTTGAACAGTGCATAACTCATTGCATGTAATAAAAGAAAGTCTTAGTTGTTAATACCCAGGGCTCAGGAAAGCTGAGAGTGGGAGGGTTGTCTGGAGATGAAGCAGCTCTTCAGTCAGAGGACATCCAGGAAGGGCTGAGTGGGATTATTTCTGGTGGTTCACAAGACCCAGGTTTGGGAACGAGCCGATCATGTGCTTGACTCTTAATACCCAGGAGATCTCCCCATATTATTAAGATTTCAGGGAAATGTCACAGGAGGGGAAAATTCTGCTGCTGCTTGCTCCATGCCAAGCTGTTTCCCCGAGTCACCGCTCTCTCCTCCCCACCAGGCAGCTCTGCTCCCTCCTCCGCCCGCCTTGTTGCATGTAGAGCCAGGCTTAGTTTGGGCCATGGGTGGGAGGCAGAGGGCTCCTTGTAGGCCAAGCCCCATAGAATCAATGGCCTTGCTGCCGCAGAGAAGGTGGCAGGAAGAATGCAGATCAGAGGCGAACCATTTGCCAGCATTCAGTCCACAGTGGCTGTCATTGTTCCAAGTTTATAGGTGAAATGCACATAGCAATGTATCTTGTTAGGATTAAATTGGTATAGAGGAAAAAAAAAAACTTTTTTTTTTTTTTTGACTCAGCTTTTTCAAAAAGGGCCTTGTGTTAACTTCGTTACCGTGAAGACAGCCAGCTTTCTCTCTGCCACGCTATTGTCAGACGAGGGCTGATCCAGCCCTGCCACAGCTAGGAGGTGTTTGAGGCAGAGTGCTGACCTGCTGTCTCATCCTGTCGAAGGATGCCGGATCTAGCAGGCATTTCCCATTGCTGAGAGCCTCGGTGGAAGGTCCCTGCTGCTGACAGATGTGTCTGTTGTGTGGAAGCTATTAAATTTCTACCCCTTGGATATCACCACTAAACTCTCATTAGCTCCAGGGGGAATCGGTGTGTTTGTAACAGCAAACAGCAAACAGCTATTGGGCTTATGAGACTAGAAGTTCAAGCTCTAGAATACTGTTAGGTGTGGGCGGGCAGTGCTGAGCCAGAGCTGGCTGCTCACTGAAATCATGTTTTTTACTCTTATTTATTTGGTACAGGGTCTCTGTGCTTTGGTGGCTGGCTTAGCATGGGGCTGACATGACATGGAGCACTGAGGATCGTACCCAGGTCCTTGCATTTGCCGGGCAGGTGCTTAGACAGCTGAGCTATCTCCTCAGCCCCTGGTTTATTACTGAGCTAGACTTGATTTCCTCTTTGTTTCTTGGTGGTAGGCTTCTTAAAAAATATACGTTACTATATCCTTTTGCTTAATTTTAATTTTTAAAAACTGTCTGTCAGGGGCCAGGGAGATAGCTCCGTGGCACAAGTGCCTGCCTGGCAAGTGCAAGGTCGTGAGTTTGAACCCTGGTCCCACCAAAAACAAAAAACAAAAAAACTGTCTGTCTGTCTGTCTGTCTGTCTGTCTGTCTATCTATCTATCTATCTCTCTTGTCTGTCAGACCTGCTTAGCCTGCCCTGGGGGTGGGGCTGATGCAGCTTACGGTGCAGGGGATCGAACCCCGGTCCTTGTGGTTGCCTAAGCTTGCCTGAGCAGGTGCTTTAGACCACTGAGCTATCTCGCTGGCCCTTGGTGATAGGCTTTAGCAAATTACCTTTTACTGGCTAAAATTTGCTTATGGTATATTCATTTCTAATGTTTTTTTCTCCTCTCTTCCCATAGAATTAAAGAATTTCAAAGTTCAAGAAGAGACCTGGGGATATAGCTTAGTAGTAGAGTGCTGGCCAGGCATTTTTAAAAATTTTATTTTATGAGCTGGGCGTGGTGGCGCATGCTTGTAATCCCAGCACTCGGGAGGCTGAGGCCAGAGGATTGGTGCAAGTTTGAGACCAGCCTGGGCTACAAAGGTGAGCTCAAGGCCAGCCTCAACTGCATAGCGAGACCCTGTCTCAAAAAAGACCAAAAAAAAAAAAAAAATTACGTATTTAGTGCAGGGTCTATAGGGTCTTACTACACAGATTGGACTCACAGTGATTCTCCTGTTTTCAGCCTCCCAAGCGCTGGGATTACAGGTGTGTGCCACCACACCCAGTCTCAGTCATCTCAGCGTGCCCTGGGAGT
This sequence comes from Myocastor coypus, assembly GCA_004027025.1. NCBI lineage: Eukaryota > Metazoa > Chordata > Mammalia > Rodentia > Myocastoridae > Myocastor > Myocastor coypus. The sequence continues at coordinate 25,293 of PVJA010021027.1, read as the reverse complement.
CAGCATGGCATGCCCGGGGATCGAACCCTGGTCCCTGTTTCTGCCTGAGCAGATGCTTTAATTTGCTGAGCTATCTGGCCTGTTTGCCAGGCATGTTTTAGATCTTGGGTTCTATCCTAGCACCACTCCCCAAAAATGGAAGTTTAAGAGGACTTTATGATCTCCTGGCCTGGCTATGTTGAGCGTGTAGGGCACCTCTAAGAATGCGAAGTGAGCTGTGGCCCCACCACCTACCAAGTCCATGTGCAGAACTTTGGCTGATGGTTTGTGAGCCCCTGGAGTGCTTACATGGACTCTAGGCAGGAGCTTCCAGTTAGGTCTCTTTCTGGCCCTTGTGGTGAGGTCCTGAGGGTTTAAGAGGTAAAGAGTCTTTCCTGGGAGACTTTCATTTCTTTGGTGTTGTTCTCTTGCCTGACCTTCAAGGATGAAAGCTCACTGTTCTGGACTCTACCAGTGCCTACCTACTTAGTAGCAGGGGAGGAGAGGAGGTGGCTCCTGGGTGTGGGCCTCAGTTCCCTTCTGTGTGGGATCTGAGACTCTTCCCCTTGCACACCCTACAGGAGCATATCCATGCCTGGAAGGCTTGTTACGATACTCCGCCCAGTGTTGGGGATGCTGTAGCTCTGGGGCAGGGCCTGAGAACTGGCATTCCTTTCTCTTTCTGTGATTTTTAGGGAAGGGTCTACAGGGTGTTTAGGGTCCCACTACTAGATCGGACTCGTGTTCTGCCTGTTTACAGCCTCTTAAGAACTGGGATTACAGGCATGTGCCACCATGCCCAGTCTCAGTTGTGGTCTCAGTGCACCCTGGCCCCTGTACCTGCTTGCAGGTGCTTTAATCCACTGAGCTATTTGGCCTGTCCTCGGCATTTCTAGCACATTCTCAGGTGCTGTTGCTGCTGCTGGCCATGGGAACCACTGTGTGGGCCCAGGGCACCTCAGCTGTATGGATTTCAGACTGTCCAGGAGGAGCTGGTGCCCTTGCTGCCAGCAAGGGACCACTGGGTGTGGCTAGGCTCTTTGGACTGACTGCCACAGCCTGCTGTCTGATAGGACCACCTTGTTGTCAGTGGGGCCTTTAGGGAATGGTTGCAGAGAAGTAAGCTGCAGGTTACTGGGAAGCACGAGGAACTCCTTGCTTTTTCCTGGTCTCACCCCACACTCCTGTGGAACAATTCTACCAATCTACCCAGAAACTAAACGCATGTAGACCTCACCCTTTGCCTTCCATGTACTGTACCTGCTTTGGCCTGGTTAGAATATTGTGGTTTTTTTTTTTCTAGGATATATTTCCTCTAAAATAAAACAATATATTGTTGTTGCTTTTTTGATTTTTTTTTTTTGTCTTTTTGAGACAGGGTCTCTCTATGCAGTTGAGGCTGGTCCTGAGCTCACTTTCGTAGCCCAGGCTGGTCTCGAACTCGCACCAATCCTCCTGCCTCAGCCTCCCAAGTGCTGGGATTACAGGTGTGAGCCACCACGCCCGGCTTGTTGTTGCTTTTTTGAGACAGGGTCCCTAAATACAGTCCAGACAGGCCTTGAACTTGCTAGTGTGTAGCCCAGGCTGGCCAGGAACTTGTGGCTATCCTCCTGCCTCAGTTTCCCGAGTGCTGGGATTACTAGTGTGTGCCTCCAAGCCCAGCTCCAAAAAAATCATCTTTTTTTTTGCGGGACTGGGGTTCAAACTCATGACGTTGCACTTGTAAGGCAGGCACTTGTGCCACAAGCTATCTCCCTGGCCCTGAAAAACATCATCTTGAAACATTTATATTCTGACAGTTGAGCCGATTTCTTGGGATATCAGGTCTATGCCGAACAAACCTGAAACTTTCCTTTGTTTCACAACCTTGAAGTCATCTGGCCCTACTTGGTCCATCTGTGACAATTTGTATCCTGAATTGGGCTGCTTCCCTTGCTCATTACAGGCTTTGCTTCGCACCTGCTGCCTTTTTATGTGAAACTGAACCTTCAAAATACTTTTAATTTTCCTTGTTTTGATACCAGCAACGTCACCCAGGCACATAGTACATAAGGGCATCCAGTGAAAAATAATCCCACCCCGTTCCCTGCGGACCTGTGCTCTGGAGGCCCCTGCCAGTCCCCACCGCTGCACTGCAGGGCTTTGGCGTTTATCCAGAAGTATTTCAGTTGATGTAAACATCTGTGTGTACATTACTTTTTTTTTTTTTTTTTTTTTTAATATTATGGCTGACTCAGCCTGTCCTGGGGGTGGAGGTGGGGCTGGTGCAGCATGTGGTGCTGGGGATTGAGCTGGGGTCCCTGTGGTTGCCTAAGCTTTCCTAAGCAGGAGCTTTAGACTGCTGAACCATCTCGATGGCCCATACATTAAGATTTTTGGGGGAGGTACACACGGCCCATTCATAGGGCCAGGCACATTCTGCTTTTGGTGGAGAAGTTTGGGGATTTTTCTTTGTCAGGTGATGAGGAGCTGCCGGGTATGCCGTTGTTTTCTTTTTGTCCTGGTGTTAGGAATCAAACCCAGGCCCTTACAGGCCCTAAGCTAGTGCTCTATCCCATTAAGCCCCGCCTCACCATTTGCAGTGGTGTGGAATATTCTAGTCTGTGGATGTAGCGTTATTGTGCTGACCTTCAGGGGATGTTTGAGGGTTTCTGGCCACTGGGTCTCTGCACCCTACTGCAGTTGACTAGCAGCAGCGCTGTGTACCTCTAAGGCTACCGTTACTGTGTTAGGCCACACTTCTGTGGAGAAAGCCAGAATTTTCACACTGGATGAAGAAGGAGGCTTGCTCTGCAGATCGTGGCTGCCCCAGAGGGTTCTGTCTGCAGTTGGGTGCCTTTGGGTCAACCTTCAGGCTCACCACACCTCCATCTTGGCATCTGTGAGGTGAGCCCCAAGACCCTTGGGCCTGTCCACAGTCAGGGTACCTGCAGTTAGCATATAATTCCTTCTCGGAGCTGGGTCTCTAGAAGCTAGGTTCAGTGAGGCAGGAGAGGCCCATCCTTCTCTCCCGGAGAAGCTGCCTTGCCACCCACCAAAGGGCCCCCTTGGCGTCCTTGTACGTGGCCCTGGTCACCCCATCCACCTCTGTCCATGGACGTGGGAGACAACAGTGAACGCCCGGCCTGCGTGCTGGGACTTGCAGAGGAGCAGACGTCTTTGGGGATAGTCACCTTCCTGGATTTCCCCGTGTTCCTAGTGCGCTCTCTCCTCCTGTGTCTGTAGCTTTTATGCCTCTGGATGTAAGGTGTACGGAGTTGTGGCATTGTTGTCGCTAACAAGACCCTGCTGTCAGCCATGGAGTGCACTCCGGTCTTTGCAGGTGATGATGGGATGGTGGCGGTAGAAGAGTGTTTGGAAGAGACCCTGGGAAGATGCACAAGGGTGGGTCGATGCGTGCGCGTGACAGCATCTTGTAGCCAGGGGTTAACGGGACTGTTATTCACCTTGATTTCTTGGGAAGGTCCCCTTAAGGACAGTATCTATCGTGATGGGACCCAAAGACATCCCTGCGGGTGGGGTTTACTTTGGTAGCCTAAGGGGCTTGAGTAAAGGCTGTCTTCCCCTGAATAACAGTGCCTTCTTCCTTGAGATGTGTGGGCTTGCTGATTGCTCTTTTATATTTTCTTCACTTTGGTTATTTATTGGATATGAACAAGGAAAAGGACAGTTTGTACCTCTTCTGTATCAGAGGTGGCTGTGAGACATTGGTGGGTTGGTCATGGCTTTATCAGCAGTGGCACTGTAGGATGGCAATTGTGGAAAAGTACAGGGCACATGCCATTGGCTAGTGGATGACTTGTTATCCACCATAGAGGCTTGTGTGCCTGAATCTGTTTTTTCTTTTTTTTTTTTTTTTTTTTGGCGTGACGAGGGTTCAAACTCATGACCTTGCACTTGCCAGGCAGGCATTTGTGCCACAGAGGTATCTCCCTGGCCCCTTTTCTTTTTTAAGAGAAGCCCAGAGTCTAGGTTATTATAAGAAGGGTGCCAAAATTTACATTTTGACAGCAAATTTAGATTTTACAAAAATGCTATGTAGGTTGAAGAAAGACTGTCTGTACCTCTGAGGCAGCAGGGAGGGAGGGTGGGCTGGAATATGCTGGGAGGAGCAGTACCAAAATGGCCCTGGGGGGCATGCTTACCCCCACTCCCTGGGACCCCAGCCTCCCTGTTTTAAAATGTGTGCTCCTATGCGTGTGTTTCAGATCCTGGCTCTACAGACAGAACGGCCCAGAAAAGGAAGTTCCCCAGCCCTCCGCATTCCTCCAACGGCCATTCGCCTCAGGACCTGACCTCAAGCCCCATTAAAAAGAAAAAGAAACCCGGATTACTGAACAGTAGCAATAAGGAGCAGGTAAAGGAGCCACCTGGAGTGGCATCGCACCAGCGGGACAGAGGCCAGTGAGCAGCATGGCCGCTCCCCGGCGTCCCAAGGCTGGTGACTTGGCATGGACGTGGCATGCTGCTTGGTGCTGCCTGGCCTTGGCATAGGACAAGAGGGGCATTAGAAGAGGCCTTGTCAAAGCTTCCAGCAGATTTTAGCGATCTGTTCTGGGGACAGAGCAGTGACCCGGATGAGATGAGGGTATTGTTCTTGGGGTGGGAGTGGGGCTTTTCCTTACATTCATCTCCGTGCAGCCTGCGGCCTTTTTTTCCTCCTGAGCCTCTGCAGGCCCGTTTGTCTGGAGATTGCAGCTTGGCTGAGGCGTACTCCCCCGCTGGTCTCCTTTTCTCATCTGTAAAATGAAGGGCTTGGGTCTGGCAAGCAGCGTAGCTGAGGCGGACACCCAGCAGGGTCACCGCTTCTTCCTTCTCCTGGGTGCTTAGCCCACCTGCCCGGGGCAGCCTTCTCCGTACGGGAGATTCCATCACCATCCTGGCTGTTGTCCTAGGGGCCATCTAGCTAGATGGATGCAGGCTAGGTATTCTCAGATGAGGAGAAACTGAGCGACATCTGTGTGGCCTCCCTGGTGGAGTGTGTCTGGCCCTCCACGGAGCAGTTCCCCTAGCACCGTTCCTGGGCAGGGATTCCTGGGAAAGCACCCTTCCATTTCATGCCTCAGGAGAGCTGGCGCCCCGGGGGCTTGAAGTTTAAGCTAAGCAGGGCTGGTTCTTTCACTGGAAGAGGCCTAGCAATGATTAACAGCTTGGCAACTGAGAGAAGTGCGGGTTTCTGAGCACAAGGCTATTTTCACTCTCAAAATTATAGAGCCAAGTGCCAGCTCTGCCTTTTGCTTTGCGGCTGTGGGCAAATTAACCTCTCCGTGTCTCGCTGCTGAAGTGGGGGTCAGGATCGCACTCACTGTTCACTCTGCAGCCTGTTTTGAAAAGAGCTGGGGCTAAAGGACAAGGTAATATGTTAAAAACTAGGGCTGGGGAGGTAGCTCAGCGGTCTAAGCGCCTGCCTAACAAGCACAAGGACACAGGTTCAATCCCTGGTACCGCATGCTGCGCAGGCCCTGGAACCTCAGATGCATGGTGCCAGCCCCAAACAGACTGGGCGTAGTGGTGCACACCTGGAATCCCAGCGCTGGGGAGGCTGAGACAGGAGAATTACTACGAGTCTGAGCTGAGTAGCAAGACCCTGTATCCAAAAAAAAAAAAGCAGACCCAAGAACTAAGCCAAGCTCCATGCTAAATAGATTAACCGTACAATCTGTACATGCACAAAATCTATAAAAGTGTTGCAGACCCTAGAGTAGCCATAAGCCCTATGCAGGCTCTTGAGTGCTAAGGGACTAAGTTTTCAGTTCACCTAACTTAAAGGTAAGTGCCTACCCCTGGCTCTGAGGTGCCAGCTGGATGGCTTAGATCTAGAGCCAGCTAGGTGGCACCATTACAGGGGAGGGAATTGGTGGGTCCTGAAGATATTTTGAGGGAGCTGCAATTTGAAGGGAAAAAAAATGTAATAGTGTTGATGGTAGTAATACCAAAAGTTAGCTGGGCCTGGTGGTACAGATCTGTAGATTACAATACCAGCCCGCTGGGAGTCTGAGGCAGGAGGATCGTGAGTTTAAGCTCAATTTGGGCAAATTAAGGATTTGACTTAGTGAAAGCCTGTCTCAAAAGGAAACTAAAAGAGAAAAGGCTGGAGATGTAGTTCAGTGTGAAAGCCCTGAGTTCACTTCCCAATATATATATTTTTTTTTTTTTGTATTTTTGAGACAGGGTCTCACTATGCAGTTGAGGCTGGCCTTGAGCTCACTTTTGTAGCCCAGGCTGGTCTCGAACTCGCACCAATCCTCCTGCCTCAGCCTCCCGAGTGCTGGGATTACAGGCGTGAGCCACCACGCCCGGCCTTCAGTTCCCAATATTTAAACAAACAAACAACCCCAAAAGTGCTTACTCCGTTGTAAATATATTTGTTTAATCTTAATGTCAGTGGCAACCCTATGAGGAAGGGCTACAATCGTCCCCATTTTGAGGATGGATATACTGAGGTTCACAGAAGTTAGCTTTCTTCCTTAAGGTCTTAGAACAAGTGAGAAGCTGCACTTGAGGTTAGATGTGCCTGTCTGGGTTGAAGTCGGTGACAACTGCCTTCTGTCACCCAGGAGCCCCCCCCACCAATAGCTCTAAGACCTGAGAAGTAAGGAAGAACCCCACCAGGCACAGATAATCCCAAGAATTTGGGCAGTGATTCCACTTCCTTGGCCACAGTCTCCTCATAGTTACAGGACGTTGACAAAGCAGACAAGTGCCAGACAGCCTCTCCTCAGCCTCTTTTCTCTGCACATGTCCCTACCTGGGCCTTAGAAATCTGTCTTTTCTTCAGCGAGCTAAGAGGTGTGGGTTCGTATTTTCTCCCTCCCCATCCCTGTGCTGTAACAAGCCTTGTGTTGTGTGTGTAAGTCTCTGTCCTCCAACTGCCCTCGCAGCCTCCAGTCAGTGGCTGGCGTCCAGGGTGGCCGCCTTGCTAGTGTGATTGATGCTGGGTAGGCCTTATGGCTGCAGGGGAACATTGAGGGAGTGAGACCCATTAGGGCAAAGGTGCGAGGCCGCAGGCCGGAGCATGCCCCTGGGTGACCGGTTGCCTGCTGTATTCCCAAAAGAGGGACTGGGCTCTGCCCCAACACGTGACTCACGGTTGCCCCTGGCAGCCAGAGGCTTGGTGTGACCTTGTGGGTTACTTTGCTTTGAGCTTCCGTTATGTCGGAGTACAAGGGCTTAGACTAGGAATACTGTGAGGTTGATTGTAGGCCTCGAGTCTCTGGTTTCCAGCTCCACTCTGGGGCACCGAGGGCAGGAAGCTTGTTTGTTGGCAAAGACTGAATAGCTTGAACTGGGAAGGGTGACATTCCTGACCTCTGACCCCTCATTCCTGCTGGCTTGCTTGTAGCATCGGCTGGCTCTTTCTGTATTGTTTTCCTCTAGGGGAACATAAATACTTAAGATTATGCTGGCTTTTTTCCTTCTCTTTCCTCAGACATTGTATTCGGCTAGCACAATTTCTGTTAGTCTCCAACACTTGAGGGCTAGGAGATTTCCAATTAAAATACGAACTTTTGGGGCTGATGAGATAGCTCAGTGGTCTGAAGTGCCTGCTTAGGCAAGCATAGGCAACCGCTGTGGTTCAATCCTCAGCACCACATGCTGTGCCAGCCCCACCCCTCAGGGCAAGCTGAGCCGGTCATAATATGAATACATAAATTAAAAATAAAATAAAATGAATTTTTGAGTTCCCTTCCCCCCCCTCCAGTGCTCTCCCCTTCCCCAGTTTTCCTTGATGGTAATACTGGGGATGGAACGGAACCCAGAGCTTGCCATGCCAGGCCAGCAAGGGCTCTACTAAGCAGGGTGCTTCAGGATGCTCTCCTGGGGCTTCCATGGGGGACCACAGTAAGTGCTACATGCACAACCCCTGGAGATGGGCCTGAGCATCCCCCTTTCCCTGCTGCTCACCGGAGCAGCCCTTACTCCAGGGCTGGGCAGTGTAGGCATGCATTGGAAGGGCTTTTCACTGGTGTGGTATCTGCAAAGAAATCGGGTTTTTTCTTTTTGCTTCTCAGACCCTAGGCACAGAGACACAGACAGCTGTAGCATGCTTTCTGTAGCCCAGATCCCAGCAAACTGAAGTCTGTGGTCTAACAGTCTTTTTTTTTTTTTTTTTTTAATTGGTTAAAGTACTGGGGATTAAATCTAGGGCCTTTACATGGAGCTACATTCCTCTTCCTCCTCCTCCTTTTTTTTTTTTTTTTTTTTCCATTTTTCTTTTCAGAGTTAGGAGTCTTTCTATGTCATCCAGATAGGCTTGCATTTGTAATCCTCCGGCCTCAACCTCCTAGTGTGCTGGGATCCCTCATCGAGGGCTTGTTGTTGTAAATGCTGTGGGCACATAGCTACATTTATTCATTTTTATATTCATATTCTTGCCTTATAAATACCACAGTGGCATACTTGTACCTAGAGACTACTTGGCTTGCCAGACCTCACTTGTTTATTATTAGCTTTTCTATGAGACACAGGGCCTTGCTGTATAGTTGAGGCTGTCCTTGAATTCACTATGTAGCCCACGCTGGCTTTAAACTCAAGGGAATTCTCCAGCTTCAGCCTCCCAAGCAATGGAATTACAAGGTTGTACCACGATGCCTGGCATCTATTGTTTTTGTTTTTGATGCAGTGAAGTTTTTGATGCAGGTCTGCCACCACACAGTTCCAACTTGCAGTGATCCACTTGTCTCAGCCTTCCCAGTGCTGGGATTACAGGCACCTTCCACCACGCCTGGTTTCAGGGTTGGCATGATGCATCTGGGGTTCTAGGGCCAGTAAGGCATGTGTTTCCGGGGATTGAACTCAGGATCTTGTGCTTGCCAGGCAGGCACTTAAGACTGTTGAGCTATCTTCCCAGCCCTGTTTATTATTCCTATAGAACCCTTTATAGGAGAAGTTTGCTGGCTCCTGCTGCCTACTCAAACAGCCTAGAAGTAAGTGAACAGCCTGTGTTCTTGTTACTCCAACCCATGTGGCAGGAACAAGGGAGTAAGAGCACCTGCTTCCCTAATCCACAATTATGCTCAAGTAACACGGGCTGCAACCTGCCCGCTTCTCTCAGGTTGGTCACGGACTTAACGCATGTGGGGGAGACATAGCGTCGTTACTCATTTTTCCTGAAATGATTTGCTTTTTCTTTTAAAAATTATCCCATATTTCTTGCCAGGTGTGGTGGCGCACACCTGTAATCCCAGCACTTGGGAGGCTGAGGCAGGAGGATCTGTGAGAGTTCGAGACCAGCCTGGGCTACAAAACTGAGCTCAAGGACAGCCTGAACTGTACAGCAGAGACCCTGTCTCAAAAAGACAAAAAAAAAAAAAAAAAAAAATCATCCCGTATTTCTTAACAGATTATTTTTATTTTATTTTTTTATTTTTTTCGGAATCAGGGATCGAACTCGGGAACTTGAACTTGCCAGGCAGGCACTTGTGCCCCTGATCTAGCTCCCTGGCCCCTTAACAGATTACTTTTTTTTTTGGTCTTTTAGAGACAGAGTCTCGCTATGCAGTTGAGGCTGGCCTTGAGCTCACTTTTGTAGCCCAGGCTGGTCTTGAACTCGCACCGATCCTTCTGCCTCAGCCTCCCGAGTGCTGGGATTACAGGCGTGAGCCACCACGCCCGGCTAACAGATTACTTTTTATGGTGCAGGAAACACAAGCAGCAGATCAGGGAAGTATCAGATTGACGAGGACATGGAGCGGGCAGGCATCCCTCAGCACTGCTGCGGCTCCAGAGAGGAGAGGCCTGGATGTCCCTGGCCTCCAGGACACCCAGCCCCAGCAGGGAATTGGGGAGAAATGAGTAGCGGCTGAAGCTTAATTCTAGAAATCACTAAACTCACTGCTGTTCAGTGCCTAGCACCAAACCAAATAAAATAAAAAACACAGCGAAGCCCATCCCAAGGCCCCGCTGTTTCTATTGGGTTGTGTACTTGGTGCTGTGGAGGAAGATTAGCTGCCATATTATTTTTCTTCATGTATATATTTGGCACAGGGTCTCGCTATGCAGCTCAGACTCTTAATGATCCTCCTGTTTTCAGCCTCTCCAGTGCTGGGATTACAGGTGTGTGCCACTTTGCCCAGACTTGGTGACCGACTCAGCCTGGGGGCAGGGCAAGCACGGCATGTGGTGCCAGGGATCAAACCCCAGCCCCTCGCTTGCCTAAGCAGGTGCTTAGTCTGCTGAGCTATCTTGCTGGCCCAAGCTGCCATATTTGAATCTTGGTTTCATTTATACCTGGAAGATTGACTGATTTTTTTTTTTTTTTTAAGTGAGAGAGAGAGAGCGGGTCATCTTTCCAGGCTGGCTGTAAACTCTTAGGGATCCTCCTGCCTCAGCTTCATGAGTGCTGGGATGACAGGCCTATGCCACCACACCAGGCCCTGACTGATTATTAACTTATTGGGAGGAAGTAGGCCATCACACATGTGATGTCTCAGGTGTCCTCCCTCCCTCCCTCCCTCTTTTTTTTTTTTGAGACAGGGTCTTGCTGTGCAGTTGAGGCTGGCCTTGAGCTCACTTTTGTAGCCCAGGCTGGTCTCGAACTCACACCAATCCTCCTGCCTCAGCCTCCCGAGTGCTGGGATTACAGGAGTGCACCACCACACCCAGCTCTCTTTTCTTTCTTTCCTTCTGTCTGTCTGTCTGTCTGTCTGTCTTTGTGGGACCAGGGTTCAAACTGTGCCACAGAGCTGTATTCCCAGCCCCCCTCCCATTTCTCTCTCTCTTTTTTTTTTTTTCTCCCCTATTTCTCTTTTGCCATACTGGGAATTGAACTCAGGACCCTGTGCTTGCCAGGCAAAAGTGCTTATTCTACTGAGCTATCTCCCTAGCCCTTCCCTCACTTTTCTTTCTTCCTCCTAGGTGGGGAAAAAAACCAAACAAAAGGTCTTTCTCTTTCCCTCCCTCCCTCTCTTTCTCTCTCTCTCTCTCTGTGTGTGTCTCTCTCTCTCTCTCTCTCTGTCTTTTTGAGATATGTCTCCCTATACAGTTCAGGCTGGCCTTGAGCTCACTTTTGTACCCAGGCTGGTCTCGAACTCGCACTGATCCTCCTGCCTCAGCCTCCCAAGTGCTGGGATTACAGGCGTGCGCCACCACGCCTGGTAGCATTTACTTTGGATTACCAAGATTGTTCTCTAAGGGGTCCCTAAAGTATCAGAGCCCTTTCTCCTGCCAGGGGCATCCTGGGTGGAGTGCAGGGAGCAGAGCCCTCTGGGAGGCCAGGGGTGATTCTGGCTCCTGGCTCAGGGATCAGATAGGTCTTTAATTGAGGTTCCCCCCCAACACGCTGTGAAGCAGAGCTAGTGGACCTCCTGGGTGCTTGTCAGGATGCAGCAAAGATGGTTTGTGTGACAGCATGTTGAAAAGTGTGCCACGTAACGTCTGTGATCACAGGTTACCTAAAAACTAGATGGACCACTGTGTCTTTAAAATTGGACTGAAAAGCCGGGTGTGGTGGCGCATGCCTGTAATCCCAGCACTCGGGAGGCTGAGGCAGGAGGATCCGTGCGAGTTCGAGACCAGCCTGGGCTACAAAAGTGAGTTCAGAGCCAGCCTAAACTGCATAGTGAGACCCTGTCTCGAAAAAGACAAAAAAAAAAAAAAAAACAAATTGGACTGAAACAGGCAGATAATATTGGGCTAAAGAATGAGGCAGTCACACTTATGGGACTTAGTTGTCTACTTAGTTGAAATGAAAATGAAAATGGGAAGGCATAGGAAAGATGGTCGCAAAGGTCTGCTAAAGAAGCATCAGCAGGGCTCTTTGTTGAGAAGTATAGCCATTCCAGGCATCCTGAGGCCATTCATTTAAAACCTGATAATAAAAGGTGGGAACAAGATGTAAGATACCTGTGGTGTTTGTGGCTCTCAATATCCTCAAAGTTCTAGCCATTAAATTATGAAAAACTGGGACCCCCAGCACTACCAAACAATGAGAAAGCATAGCTTGACATTATCAAAGTATTAGACATGAATAGATAAGGCTGATGTTACTTAGAAGCATTATTTTTCTCAGTCAGTAAACTACATATAAACTCATTGCTAAAAATCAAATAGGTTGTTAGCCGGGCGTGGTGGCGCACGCCTGTAATCCCAGCACTCGGGAGGCTGAGGTAGGAGGATTGGTGCGAGTTCGAGACCAGCCTGGGCTACCAAAGTGAGCTCAAGGCCAGCCTCAACTGCATAGCGAGACCCTGTCTCAAAAAAAAAAAAGGTTGGCCGGCAAGAAAGCTCAGTGGCTTGAGCGCTTGCTCAGGCAAGCTCAGGGACCAGGGTTCAATCTCCTGCATCAGGTGCTGCACCGGCCCCTCCCCTGGGTACTCTGTGCCCACCATTGGGTTCTGGCATGGTGGCGCATGTCTCTACTCCCAGAGCTAGGGAGGCTGAGACAGGAGGATCACTATAAGTCCAAGCTGCGTAGTGAGACCCTGTGCCAAATACATAAATTAAAAAAAAAAGTTGTATAAGATTTGTATGTACTTGGGGGGACACCCACTCGGGACCCCTCTCCTGTCCCTCTCTCAGACAGGAACTTTCTTTCCCTCAATAAATATGTTCTGCTCATTACCTCCATTTGTTCCTAAAATTCATTCTTCGGTTTTAGAGAACATGAACTCATCCCAGGTACTTTTCAGGTTGGGGATTGGTTTTCCCTATATCATTTGGAGGTTCCCTAGTGGAGGTCATGCACCCCAGATCGGTTTTTTCATCCTGCATCAATTTGATCCCCGGTACCACATGCTGTTCCAGCCCCATCCCCAGGGCAGGCTGAGCTGGCTATAATACAAAAAAGAAAAGAAAATAAATTTATTTATTTATTTTTGTCTTTTTTTTTTGCAGGACCGGGGTTCAAACTCACAACCTTGCACTTGCCCAGCAGGCACTTGTGCCTTGGAGCTATCTCCCCAGCCCCTATTTTTGTCTTTTTGAGACAGGGTCTCACTATGCAGTTCAGGCTGGCCTTGAGCTCGCTTTTGTAGCCCAGAATGGTCTTGAACTCACACTGATCCTCCTGCCTCATCCTGCCAAGTGCTAGGATTACAGGTGTATGCCACCACGCCCAGCCTAAGAAAAGAAGTTAAACAAAAAAAATTTTTTTTTTGTATGTACTCAGATTAGCCACTTAGAAAACATAGGGGAAGAAGATCCCATGTGTGTATTAGCAGAATTGTGCAGTATTTAACCTTATATGAGAGCTTTATGGATGATGCCATAATGTCTTTAAAGGATGGAAAAAAATGTGTTCCACAATGGTGTGTACTCTGCAGTAGGTAACAGGTGTGATTTAGAGCCATGGAATTGAAACTCCAGGTAGATTGTGCAGTTTTCTGTATGTATGTATGTATGTATGTACGCATGCATCCATGTATTTGGTACAGGGTGTCACTATGCAGCTCAGACTATGGTCCTCCTGTTTTCATCCCCAGTGTTAGAATTGTTTTTTTTTTTTTTTTGTCTTTTTGAGACAGCATCTCACTGTACAGTTCAGGCTGGCCTTGAGCTCACTTTTGTAGCCCAGGCTGGTCTCAAACTCTCACCAATCCTCCTGCCTCAGCCTCCAAGTGCTGGGATTACAGGCGTGCGCCACCACGCCTGGCTTGTTTTTTGTTTTTTAACTTAACTCATTTATTTATGTTATGGCTGGCTCAGCCTGCCCTGAGGGTGGGGGCTGGTGCAGCATGTGGTGCCGGGGATCAAACCACGATCCCTGGGGTTGCCTAAGCTTGCCTAAGTAGGTGCTTTAGACTGTTGAGCTATCTCACCGGTCCCCCAGTGTTAGGATTATAGGCGTATGCCACACCCGTCTTGGTGACTGGCTCAATGCACCTGGGAGGTGAGCAGGGCCCACACAGCATGTGGTGCCAGGGATCAAACCCAGGTCCTTGATTTACCTAAGTAGGTGCTTAGTCCGCTGAGCTATCTTGCCATCCAGAGGGCTGCTTTGGGAAGGTCGCTCAGCCACATAGCAGGCTGCCTGGTGCACCTGTGCACTGGTCTTGCTCCTGCTTCCTCAACTGCGTTTCCTATGGTGTCTGATGGACCTTTTCCTAATGCTTTTCTTCTGAGTGACCTTCTGTGTTTGGAACATGGGGTTGTTGTATTCTAGAACATCTTGGTAGAAAAGGATTTCTCCGGGCATTTGGGGACAGGAGGAGGTTTGGCTCCAGTGTGATCCTTCTGCTGTTGGTACTGGTGAAGAGATGCAGTTCCTAAGCAAATACAGGCACCTATCACGTTGGAGAGGCATGGCTTTAGGCAGCCTGTCATGGGCTCCTGATAAGTGTGGTATCATCAGGTGTAGACTTGAATGAGCATATGTTGTTGGTGACTTGAGTCCAGTTGTTCTGTCTTCCAAGTGGCTACTGTTTAAAATTCCCAGGGTCAATTATTGTACTTCTGTTAGCTTTATGAATTTAGACTTCCATTTGTAACTGTATTGATAAAGTTAGTAAGGGCAACTGTATTAAATGCATGCATTATATTATCCCAGCTAATCTTTACGTAATACCATGAAGTTGGGTATTACCATCTCCATTTTACAGATGAGAAAATTGAGGCCAAAAGGAGATGAGATATTTCCAAGGTCCTGCAGCTGATTGATAGTAGAGTTCAAATTTGTCCCTGGGGATTATATTAGGTACGCTTAATACCTCTTAGATATTAGCTTTCCATCTATGGCCTTTAAAATGGAAGAAGAGAAAAAAAATCATAGTACCTAATGATGTTCGGACAGTGTATTTAGTAGAGAAACCGAGCTAGCCTGGCTTTTTCGTGGATTCGTGAAATGCTGTAATTTTCTCGTGTTGTGATTGATGTACTTGTAAATACCTGTTGAGAATGCACATTTGTTTTGAAACCGAACCTGTCTTTCTTGCCTACATTTCAGTCAGAACTAAGACATGGTCCGTTTTACTATATGAAGCAGCCACTCACCACAGACCCTGTTGATGTTGTACCGCAGGATGGACGGAATGATTTCTACTGCTGGGTTTGTCACCGGGAAGGCCAAGTCCTTTGCTGTGAGCTCTGTCCCCGGGTTTATCACGCTAAGTGTCTGAGACTGACATCGGAACCAGAGGGGGACTGGTTTTGTCCTGAATGTGAGGTTAGTTCTTGATGAATGAATGCATTACCTGCTTCGTTTCCTCTCCTTTCACTTTCTCCTTTTACTTTTAAATTTTCAACTAATCCAGATAGAGGGAAAAGAGAAACTTCTTGGCTTCCTCCACCTTCTGGCCGCCCCTTTTTGGACCATTTTTTGGCGCAGGCCACAGCCCCACAGCTCTGTGAAGACAGCTGCTTACTGCATGCGTTGGCCTTGGTTCCTCATGAGTCTGGCCGGCTGTGAGATCTGCAGTCATCCCTGCTTCTTCTGCAGCAGATAATCTTGGAAGTTCATGTGCTACAGTTGGACATGGTTTTGAAAAGATGTCGCCTTGTGTCTCCCTTTCCTGGATGTCCTGTGTTCTGCATCGTAATCCTTCTCCTCCTCGATATCTTTAGAAGCAGCCATAGCAGAAGCCAAGCAGGAAGACCAACAGCAGCTGTGAGCTCAGTGTGGCGTCCACCCGATCCTTTCTTTCATGCAACCAATATTCCTGGAGTGCCTGGGAGGTGTGGGCATTCAGCAGAGCCCCGGGAGAGGCCCAGATCACATTCTTCTCAGAAGGAAAAAGCAGCCGTCGCTGTCAAGTTACATGTGATGGATTGGAAAGAGAATGCTCTGGAGAAAATGAGTTGAAGATGGGCAACAGGAAGTGGAGAATGTACAGGGCACTCTCCTTTTAATGCCTAGGCCTGGGGAGCCTGACTGAGATATGAGAAGGACCTGTAGGGGTGCAGAGCGAGCCCCATCAACAGCTGAGGAGCCCATTTGGGCAGCAAGACTCAGGGGCAGGGTGATGGTACAGTGAAGGTGGCAGCACCGTTCTTCCTTTGTACAGAGCCCTAGCCCCTCTGCAGCCAGCCAACAGGGTTCCGCTGTTCTGAGGTGGCTTCTGGTCCCTGGTAGCTCCCAACCAGGATGCTGAAAATAAGAAAATCATCTATGGAAACCGGAAACCCCTTAGTATAGAATACATTTTGGATTTCAGAGTGCATTGGTCTTTGATCTCAAATGAAGTTTTTTCTGTATAGAAAAGGATAACCCAGGATGTCTTTAATGGAAAATAAATCCAATTTGTGGGGCATGCTCTGAGATGCCCCTTCTGTGTAGGGAGGGGAAAGAAAGACATGTGAAGAAATTGGATGTCATGTCAGTCTGATGAGGACCTTGTCATGGGATTTTACCTCTGAAGTGGCAGGAGAGGGCTTGTTGGATCTCTTGCGCCCATCCCCAGTGGAGATGTGTGGCACGAGCTTGGGTCAGCGGTGTCCATCTCTGTCTTTGGAGCTCGAGCTCGTTCTGGTATTAGTGTGGCCCCTGGAATTTTCATCAATTTTGTTTTGCTTTAAGGAGCTCTTCCCAGCTGTGCCATAAAATTGCAAAATAGATACTTTTGGCAGGTGACGGTCCCTGCTGAAGGATGGCTGAAGCCATAGGGAGCTGTCGTTGTTGAGTGCAGGAAGAGCTCCAAGGCAGTGCATTCTGGGTCACGCTTGTCCCGTCTCATTCCTGAGGTGACATGTCCTTCTGCAGCCCACAGATGCCTGCTGGCATTTCTGGTATCATGTGGACAACCAGAAGTACCCTAAGGAAGGAGACCTCTTAAGAAGCAGGAGCTTTACCTATCATCCTTTAGCCAGTTTGTCTGGAGGCTTGGGTTTTACCCATGATTCATTGTCCAGCTGGTCTGTTCAGGCCGGTTCCTCAGCCTTGGCGCACCAGTTCCCATGCAGCACTGAGGCTTGAACAAGGCTTCCTAGTCTAGCTCTGTCAGGGATGGGAGAACCAGGCAGTGCCAGCAAGGAAGAATGAATGCCAGCTGGGCAGCAGCCCTCGTGCCCTCCCCAGATGGCACCTGGAAACAAAGTGGAATCCAAGCCAGCGAGTGTCTTAAGAGTTAGGGCCCTGGGTTTCTTCCCAGGAAGAATTGGTAAGGCAGACAGCTGGGCATGCTAGCTGCTTCAGGCTCTCGTCACCGAGCAATTAGATATATGCGTCATACCCTGTTTTCAGCATCTGAGTGACGCTGGCATGGCCCTTTTCCTCGACATCTGACCAGGCACATCTGAAAGCTCCTTTCAGAGGCCCTAGAGATGTGAAGAATGGAAACTAAATCCAAATTAATTGAAGAAAATGTCTCCGCTCTCCTTTCACAGATGGTTGGAGTGTTTCCTGACATCAGCAGGATTTGCTATTTTTGTTTTTGCTGTTCCATAGCTCCTCCAAATCCCTGAGACAGATAGCTCCAGATTCACATAGCAGAATCCGGTTTCAGCCATCTCTCTCTGGGTTGGAATTTCCTTTATGTGAAATGACACTTACTGTCTGTAGAGATAGGCAGCTAGGTTATGCGCCTGCGGAAGCTTGCCAGGATATCCTGAGCGTGTTTACATCCATGGAAAACGATGGAGCATGAATCCCCATTTATTATTAGTGCACACCCATACCTGCCTGCCTTCTATAGAAACTGTCCCCTTTCACCAATGATGTCATTGAGATGGCCTTGCCAGTCATAGCTCAGGGTGTTAAGAGGATCAAGATAAGCAATTGATGAGTTTTCATCCTGTGGCGAGATCACCTTGAAGCCAGCAAGTGGCCTTTCCTTTTATGCCTGCTCTTGAGCCCCAAAGGTTGTAACAATGACACATCTTTCTCAGATCCTATCATCTCCATGAGTTAGAAACACATCCTAATAAGGTAATAAGTGGATCAGTGTGCCTTGTAATTTTTACCTACAGGTCCAGTAGTAAGTACGCTTTTTTCTAGTGGACTGGAGTCCTTGCCGAGCAAATGCATTTTTTCCACTTAGATGGGAATTGCTTTTTTTTTTTTTTTTTTAAATTTTTTAGGTGTAACCAAAATAGAAGGAGAATAAATACATGGGCTATAATCTCTTTTCTCTAACTGGACGTGTGTGTGTGGTTTTTGACTTGTAGAAGATTACAGTAGCAGAATGCATCGAGACCCAGAGCAAGGCCATGACCATGCTGACCATTGAGCAACTGTCCTACCTGCTCAAGTTTGCCATTCAGAAGATGAAGCAGCCAGGGGTAAGAAGAAGTTCCTGCCGGTGTAAGCATGAGTGAAGAGAGTGGCTTCTGTTTTGTACAGTTAGCGCCCTACAGATTCCTTGTAGGCTTTGCTTTGCAGACATTCGTGCATACGCATGGGAACTTCTTGTGTCCAAGTTAAAGGGAAAAAAAATGTGTAACTTAAACCTGAGGCATAATGGCACTCAGTGAGTTCTGTGTGGCGAGCCTGCTGTTCAGTGGAACAAGGAGAGCAGAGCAAGGAAGTGATACGCAGTGGACAGTGTGCATTTAAGACTCACACTGGGTGGGAGGTGAAACCTCCAAGTCCACAGGGCAAGCACAAGTGGGATGCATTAGTGACATTCCATTTCCAGGGTCGCTGGGTGCCACCCAGTTTATTTATAGCTGTGATCTGGTCCTGGGACCTTGAAGGAAGATTCAACCAGAGAGGGCTGATGAGGTAGCTCAGAGGTCCAAAGCACTTGCTTAGGCAAGCTTAGGCAGATGCAGGGGACCGCGATTGATCCTTGGCACTACGTGCTGTGCCAGCCCCGCTCTCAAGGAGGGCTGAGCCAGGGGAAAAAAAAAAAAAAATCAACCAGAGCAATATACAGAAAGGGTGAGAATTTGGTTAGTTGCTTCAGTTTTGAAATGGAATTGATGCATACATGCCTTCTTGATCCCTTTGAGGGGATCTGTGAAAGTGGTGCGGTCACTTCAGCTAGCAAGTGGTACATTGCCCAGGGCTGTCCTGCCCAAGTGTCCCAAGCTGACCATAGCAGTTGTGGTTTGTGCATTATGATAGCTTGTAGGAAAATGACAATGTAATTGATGGGATATTTGGCTAATAGATGAACATAAAATACTGTGTGTGAGGTTTCCCCTTCCTGATTTGCACCAAAGCACCCTATGGGCAGGAGTGGCCCTTTATGTAGCTCTTCAGGATTCGTTTTCTAAATGAAATGAGTATACAGACATTTAATTAATTTAATTAATTTAATTAATTAAGTGATCATTCTGGTTTTATTTCTTTTAAATAAAAAAAAGCTACGGTGGAGGTGTAATTAATGGTAGAGCACTTGCCTCCTGCCCTAGGTTTGACCTCTAGCAGTGCAAGGAAAAACAAAACCAACCAAGGGGCCAAGGATATAGCTTAGTGGTACAGCACCTGCCTGGCAAGTACAGGGCACTGAGTTCAATTCCCAGTATTTTATTTATTTATTTATTTATTTTTGTCTTTTTGAGACAGGGTCTCGCTATGCAGCTCAGGCTGGTCCTGAGCTCACTTTTGTAGCCCAGGCTGGTCTCGAACTCTCACCGATCCTCCTGCCTCAGCCTCCCGAGTGCTGGGATTACAGGCGTGCGCCACCACGCCCGGCTTCAATTCCCAGTATTTAAAAAAAAAATCCAAGCTTTTGGTTTGAGATAATCTGAAATTTGATTTTATGATTTAAAAAAAATTAACGTATACCCAGTGGGTATTGTGAAATTGAGAATCTATTTATCTTCTACAATCTCAATTAGTGGAAGGAAGCAAAGTGTATAATCTTAGTAGAGTTAAAAAAAAATTTTTTTTTAAAAATTATTATGGCCGGCTCAGCCTGCCCTGGTGGGGGTGGGGCTGGCGCAGCATGTGGTTCCAGGGATTGAACCTTGGTCCCTGCGGTTGCCTAAGTTTGCCTAAGCAGACGCTTTAGACTGCTGACCCATCTCACCAGCTCAAATTTTTTTTAAAAAATTAGATTTTTTGTTACTAGAATGAGTTTTATATTGAGTGTGAGAAGGAATCACTTCTGCTTCCTTTTTTTTTTTTTTTTTCCCTGCGGGACCAGGGATTGAATACTTCTGCTTCTTCTAGGCTAAATTACATCTGCTAAAGACTGAAAAATGAAAATAAAAAAACCAAACAAAACATTAGTTTCTCACACATATTGTTTAATGTAGAACCACTTAGGGAAAATAGTTGCTGAGCTTTGGGATGGGAGGCCCTGCCAGGAAGGGAACCCAGGCCTTTTGCCTATTGGGCCACCTTAGTGCTAAGGTATCTTTTCAACGGACAGTGACCAAACATTCATTCTGATGAGAGAGCGTTCTGAACTACAAATGGTAATTACTTAGAAGCCTTCCTTGGGCACAATTGAGTGCTTACTATCATTTTAGTACTGGAGATTGAACCCAGGGGGTTCATGGTAAGCTATATCCTTTATTTTGAATCAGTCTAGCTAAGTCACCAAGGTGCACAGGTTAGGTTTGTACTTGGGTCCCTCTTGCCTCAGCCTCCCAGAGTGCTGGGATTATAGGCGTACATTGGTATATTTAATTAAATCTTTCAGATTTTTAGAACTGCTGAATAAATACCACCCCACAACAAACTGGGCCGTTTATCGTAAGCTCACTAAAGTCGAAGTAGGGTTTACACAAATGTCTCAAGATCAAAAGCTTTTACAGAGTCCTTATATTGAAGGCGTTTTGGTTTCTCAAAGGAGGAACAAGATCTTGCTGTGAGCCTTTCTCACACGTGTAACAGTACCTGCTGGCCTTCGGGGGCGGGGTTAGCTGGTGCGCCCTCTGTCGGTGTAGCCAGATTCCACTCTCAAGTCAGTTTTGGTTTCAGTGGGGTGTACATCGGCCATCTCTAGGGTCCAGGCCTAAGGTGACTGGTGGTGGATTGTCATTGTCAACCTTCACGAAGAGGACAGGATCTGCTGCTTGGGTATGTACTGAAAACGGAACCAATAATGAAAACAAACATTTCTGGGCCTGGGATCATCCCTAGGCGGACTTAGAAGGTGGACCGCTTCGGAGTTCTCGAGGCATCCTTTGTGGCGGTCACGAGACCGGAGATACCTTAGAATCCTTTGCTGGTATCGGTGCCTGGCTCTCCGCAATAGTGATGAGTTTGCGCCCCTGCGTGTGTCTCTTCTTTTACAGACAGATGCCTTCCAGAAGCCCGTTCCGCTGGAACAGCATCCTGACTATGCCGAGTATATTTTCCACCCCATGGATCTTTGTACATTGGAAAAGGTTGGCCTCTGTCATGAGCCCCTCAGGGGTCAGGGTGGCCCAGGATTCTCCTTCCATTCCCATGTCCTGTTGCTGTTTTCCTGCTCTGGTTTTATTTGCATTGAAGAACTCTTACTCCACTCAGTTAGTTCTGTTCTCTGTAACATTCTTTCATGCACGGCAGTAGGTGTTTAAATTCATCAGTGGTACTTCTGGGAATGATTCTAGTTTTGTCCTTGAAAGGGTTGCAGCTTTTTTAGGGGGTGGGAGGGTACAGTCCTAAGGCTTGAGTGCTGAGGCTCATCAGCTACTGAGCTCCATCCTGAGTGTGGGTCCTGGCCTTCGCAGCCTTAGTGAGCATTAGACATCCTGAGTGGAGCCCAGTGTCTTGTCTTTTGGAGGTGCTAATCAGGGCAGCAGGAGAGAGGAGATGAAGTACCTGGAAGCCCTCCGGATTAGCAATAGAGACAGCGCCTTAAAATTGACTGACTCCACTGATCAGGCTATTTCTCTATTACCTGTTGGGGTTTTTGAAAGTTTAAAATTCCTTGCTGAAAATTATACTTGCATCCTTTTTTTTTGGTTGTTACTCAGGATCAAACTCGGGATCTTGCGCTTGCCTGCAGGTGCTTATGCTGCTGAGCTAACTCCCTGGCCCTGAAAATTATACTTGGAACACTTTAGATTGTGGGTGTCATTCTGATGCACATTTTCAGATTGTTAGCTAAATATGGGCAGTGAAAACACGTTGAGCCACTTGGAGGCGCACACCTGTAATCCTAGCACTTGGGAGGCTGAGGCAGGAGGATCACTGTGAGTTCTAGACCAGCTTGGGCTAGAAAAGTGAGCTCAACGCCAGCCTGAACTGTATAGTGAGACCCTGTCCCAAAAAGACAAACAAAGAAACAAACAAACAAAAGCATTTGTGAAGTACAAACTTCAGTTTATAAGTACTGGTCAACCTCTAAACAGTAAGTCCATTCTGTTTTGGAAAATTGTGCACACTCCCAGTCTGTGTGTGTGTGCGTGTGTGTGTGTGTGTGTGACAGTCAAAAAAGATTGCTGGTCCTTGATCTACTTTTTATTCCTGTGTTGCCTATATTTTTTCTTTTTACTAGGTTTTTTTTTGGATACAAAAGAAAGGGTCTTGCTACGCAGTTCAGACTCATAGTGATCTTCCTGTCTCAGCTTCACTTGTGCCAGGATTACAGGCATGTGCCACTATGCCTGGTTTTAGGGCTGGCATGGCATGTGGTACTGGGGATTGAACTCAAGACCTTGCACTTCCCAGGCAGGTGCTTATGCCAGTGAAGTCTCTCCCTAGTTCTTATTACTCATTTTTGTTTTTTAAAAATGATTTATTCTATTTATTTATTTAGGCTGGCTAAGCCTGCCCTGGGGGTGGGGCTGGTGCAAATGTGGTGCCAGGGATCGAACCATGGTCCCTGCGGTGCCTAAGCTTTCCTAAGCACACGCTTTGGACCACTGAACCATATCGCTGGCCCTTATTACTCATTTTTCAAACAATCTTTTTGTTAGTACCTGTATACATACAAAGTATATACTTTCAGCTTGGTTGGTATGGGTACATAGAATCTTGATGGTTTTTACTTCTGTACCCCCTCCTCACTTAATAACACACAAGTGTGTGAAGGGCCCTCTTCATTGGGAGGCACTGCTTGCTAAGTGACATCAGCTCCGAGATGAGGAAATTCAAGTTACTGTGATAAATTCAGCAAGCACCTTTTTATAGGGTTATAGATCTTAAGAATAATAGCATCTTGGGAAATGAGTAAAAGAGCATTAATTAATTTCAGAAACGATTGCCAAGACATGATGTGAGGGCGCAGGTGTTCCTGCCTGTAGTTTGCACAGACTCGCTGGTGATTATGCGTCGATTCTTTTCTTCCCAGAATGCTAAAAAGAAAATGTATGGCTGCACCGAAGCCTTCCTGGCTGATGCCAAGTGGATTCTGCACAACTGCATCATTTACAATGGGGGTGAGTGGCTTCTGTAGTGTCTGCCGAAGAGGATGCTGGGGATGCTGCCTTCACCAGTCTCTTGATTAAAAATTAAGGCTTCTGAGTCATGTATTGGGGCAAGTACGGTTCGCTGAGGGGGAGCCGGGGTGATGGTGTGCAGCTCAAGGGCAGCAGCTGATGTCGGAGAGTCCGTATGCTGAGTGCTGTTGCCATCTTTTACTGTCATTCCTGAAGTCCACATTTCACTGGTGATATAATTGCATGCAATGTAGTGCAGAGCGTTGTATGTATCCTTTAGTTACTGTGACACTAGCCACAGCCCTGAGTAGGACAAGGGTGTCACCTTCGCCTCTGCCCCTGCTGGTATAGTACTCAGGTCTACTGGTATTGTGTTTCTTGTCTCGGGATTAGTTTTTAATCCTGGGATTTCTTCTAAATACATCACAGAGATTATACTTTGTTTTGTTTGGCTGTTTTCACACACTGGGATTACTGGAGTTCGTCTGTGTTGTTGTGTATATTGGTGGCTCTTTCCTCTCTCATTGCTGAGTGAGTGGTTTTTATTTTGTCAGCATCCCTGAGCTGGTTCAGTCATCTTGCTAGTTAGTGTTTTTTTTTTTTTTTTTCTCCTGTCTTTTTGAGACGGGGTCTCGCTATATAGCTCAAGCTGGCCTTTAGCTCACTTTTCTAGCCCAGGCTGGTCTCGAACTCACATCGATCCTCCTGCCTCAGCCTCTCAAGTGCTGGGATTACAGATGTGTGCCACCACACATGGCGCTAGTTAGTGTTTTGATTTTTTTTTTTTTTTTTGAGACTGGGTCTTGCTCTCTAGTTCAGTCTGGCCTTGAACTCATTAAGTGTCCTAGGCTGACTGCAAACTCACAGTGATCTTCCTGCCTCTGCCTCCCAAATGCTGGGATTGTAGGCATGTGCCCCCATGCCTGGCACACCTTATTCATGTGGGCAGTTATCTAGGGTGTCTCACCTTTAGTCTTTAATGAATGAAGCTGCGCTGAGCGCTTTTGTACAGGTTGTTGGACATTCTTTTTTTTGTCTTTTTGAGAAAGGATCTCACTGTGCAGTTCAGGCTGGTCTTGAGCTCACTTTTGTAGCCCAGGCTGGTCTTGAACTCGCACCAATCCTTCTGCCTCAGCCTCCCAAGTGCTGGGATTACAGGTGTGCGCCACCACACCTGGCTATGAACATTCATTTTTGTTTCTCTTTGATGAACACTAGAAAATGTGCTGAGTCACTGAGGGTTTTTTTTTTTTGCATTTGTATAAGAAGTGATTCTGTGGTGCTTCTGTAATGGTTATTATTTTCTGCCCTCCTAACAGGCATAAGAGAGTTCTGTGTGCTCTGTGTCCATGTCAACACTTGGCATCGTCTGTCTTAATTGTGGCCTTGTACAAACCTGGGCTGCCACTGGTGGTGACACCAAGTGGAGATTAGATTGCAGAGAACAGGAAACTCTGGTTGGGGTGGAGCGGTGGTTGTTGGCAGCTCCATTGCTTTGTTAGTTACGGAATTACCAGAGCTTGAGTTTTGAAGACCAGCCAGAGATTCTGGGCTGTGTGTGTGTGTGTGTGTGTGTGTGTGTGTGTGTGTGAAATTTCCTTGTCAACACATGCACAATTTCCGAAAATATTGTAAGAGTCAAAAAAAAAGATTGACTGTTGACCATGTTGTCCTCTGACGTGGCCCAAAGTTGAAGCATCTGGCAGTAGACTTGGGGTGCATGCTCACCTCATTAGTTAAGTATGCTCCCTGGAAGCAAGGACACCTGTGCTTGGCTTCCTTGTTAATGAAACATGCTCAGTCTTACCTACTTCCTAATATGGCTTTTTGAGGAGTACTTGGAAGTACGGGCACCTAGAATGTTCTACACAGTGACATCTTCTACATTTCCTTCTTGAATCAAAGTCTGGACTAATGAGTGTCAAAAAAGCTGCCTTCTACTTATTTGAGCCTTTAGAAGGTCAGAGGACTTTTCAAATATTGATCCATCATCTCTGTGGAAACCACTGGCAATTGCTCCGTTTCAGAGATGACATTGAGGTGTTGAAGATCAGTTGATTTTGATGGGTAAAGGCAGTAATTTGTACCAGGGCAAAAGAAGCTGGAAACTTCAGGACATTAGCTTTTCAAAGCTGAGTCCTGAGGAAGGGCAAGTTCAAAGGCTGTTAGTGGAAGTGC
>PVJA010021026.1:0-36162 GCA_004027025.1 Myocastor coypus | reverse complement strand
GAACCCGAACCCCTATCCCGAACCCTAACCCGAACCCGAACCCTAATTTTCACTCTAATGCATAAGGATCTATATGAGTGAATGATTTTTAAGAATGCATTCATAGAATGATAGTTTTAGGTCTGGATGTGGTATTTTAATAAGCACCTGGCTGGGAACTTTTAGGTCACTGTAGCTTAGAAAGTAATATATAACTTATCTTCCTTTGATCATGATCCCTCATTCTCGAAGAAATGTCTTGAACTTACTTCTACCAAAAGCTGGAGGTTTGTATTTCTTCCTAAGAACAAAACGACTATGGACTGAAGCCTTTACACACTGACTGAAAATAAACTGTTCTTAGTTTTTATGGCCCAGGAAGTACAGTGTAACTCAAGTAGAGAATAAGAAAAGGACCACCATTATGGGGGAAATTTGTATTTATTGAAAACTAAACAAGATGAGACAGAACTTAATCTTTTGTTCTGTTATGATTTTCTTATCTTATTTATAAGGATAAGCAGAGTAGCATGACCAACTCTAGGTAATGCACTAAAAAATTGTTTGGGCTGAAAAAAGTAATGCTGAAGAAACTGCTAATATACTTGCCTCTTTGAGGAGACTGGAGGACTTGGGATTTTCAACCCAACTCATAATCTCATGTTTTAGTGGATGGCCAGCTTTTGCTGAACTAGATGTAATCCAGGAGAAGTGTGGACTCACAACTATAGCAAAAGCCTTCACACTGGTGAGGCCTATGTGTATCCATTCACTTTTTGTGGATTTCTCTCTGCACATAACAGCACTTCCTGGGATCACCACTTCCTGTTAAGTCAAAAGCAGAATTTGATTTAAATCACTTTGTCAAGTTCTTATTCAATTATAAGTGAGATTGTAATCAGCATTCATTGAAAGAGGGATTTAAGTTTAACATGTAAGTCCTTCTTACCAATAAATATATTCTAGAAACTACTGGTACAAAACTCTGAATTAAAATTTAAAAATATATTTTGTCAATGAAAACTTATCAAAATAAGCAATAACAATATGTTAAAATGAGGAAATTGTATAAAATGACTAACCTTTATTACAAGTATTAAATAAACTATGTGGTTTGTAGAAGGGAAACTAACATAAATAAGTCATATGACATGTAGCAACAAATTTATCTAGATATATGATTTAAAAATATGTAATCTAGCTGGGCATGGTGGGGCATGCCTGTAATTCCAGCATTTGGGAGGCTGATGCAGGAGGATCAGTGTAAGTTTGAGACCAAGCTGGGGTACAAAAATGAGCTCAAGGCCAGCCTGAGCTGCATAGTGACACCTTGTCTCAAAAAATACAAAAAAGGAGACAAGCAAAACAAAACAAAAATATGTAATCTCCATAAGCATGGTTTTACATTCTCGAAAACATTTTAGCATTTAAAGTTAAATCTTTTACTTTATATACCAACAAAGCTTTTATCATTCTGATAAATATGAAAACAATTTTCTCAGACACTCACCCTGTTTATGTCAGCACCTTTAACTTTAGAAATAAAGCAAACAATAGAACTATCAATATCAGGATTTAAATAGCCACATGTTGAAGCTCTCATCACCTGAATCTGTAACATTTCTGGATTTTTCTCTGTATCTCCTGTCATAGCAGATGGAAAATAAAATATTTAGGTAATTAGTTATACTGAAGCAGCAAGCAAGCCAGAGAGACTATGTACTAATGTATCACCCAAATCATTATTTATAACTTCTGATGCTGAGAGACCGTATTTTCTTACAATACCATTACGACCTTAACCCACATATTCATTGTATTCCCTTTTGAATTATCTAAAGTAACTTGTACTGTAACATCCTATAACTCAGTTTTGTTCAAAATGTTCTGTTCAAGGAGATTGTGGGGCAGAAGAGAAAAGGGATCAAAGGATATATAGTGTGCCTAAGGAGAGTTACTAGAGAGGAAACATTATCTGAGGTTTTCACAGAGAGCAAATTGGTCAAGCAATAACTGTGACTTATCCGGGTGGCTGGCAGTGATAAAAAAAAATCTATAAAATGCTGTACATGATTTCAGGGTAAATGCTGTATCTTGTCAGATAGAAAAGTTACATGTTTTGAAATATAGTATTTGTTTTAAGTGTTTCAAGATGGTTGTCTTAACTATCCAGCAGAAAAGTTTAGGCACGTGGTATAAAAGTAAAGCCATATTAATATACTGAGCTGTGAAAGAATCAAGTCAAGAGCTTCTCACATTACCAGTTCTGCTGATATGAACTGTTGGACTATAGGTACAACTACTATTTTGAAGTTCAATGAGAAATATTTGTATTAATACTGTTTAGCAAAATTATCATTTCTGCATCTTGTACTTAGAGGACAGCAATAATCATTGTATTAATTATTGTAGCTATCTTATTAATGTGTTTTTAAATTCATTATTTCTTATTAAAATTAATACAATTTTAAAAAATAAGATCAAAAAATAATTTTCTATGTCACCACTTCCTCAAACATAGTATATTTTAATTTTTAAAATTCCAAATTCCACCTCAAATTAATTTTCAGTTTTCAAAATTACATAAAAACAAAACCAAAATTTCTTCTTTCCTTATTTTTAAAGCTATCAAGGAATTGAAACACAAGTCATCCCACTTTATTTATAAAATGTTCCAATATACAGACAGATTTTATTATTTTCCATCTTTGAAACCATATGGAGGGGCAGTGAGATGGTTTAGTGGTCTAAACTTCCTGCTTAGGAAAGGTTAGGCAACCACAGGGACCATGGATTAATCCCTGGGACAACATGCTGTGCCAGCTGTACCCACCAGGGCTGTCCCAGCCAGGCGTAAAAACAAAAAATGAAAAATAAACAAACAAAAAACTATGGAGTAATTATCACTACAACTGTTTTATTAAAAATAATGAAATCATAATTTAGTTTCCTGTTTTGGATCAAAAAACTAGTAATACAGATAATTACAACTATACTTTTACGCAAATTGTAATACGAAACGTTTGTCTAACTATTTTTATAATTATTTTGATAAAACAGCAAGACATAACTAACCTTCTTTAAGAATTTGTGGTCCAGACAGCCAGCATTCAGAGTTGCTTATATTCTTCATTTGGCCCAAAGGTGCTAACATCTGAAAAGGTGTCTGAGTTTCTTGAAGGAGTAACAATGCTAGATCATTTTTGGCTGCCCCAGTGGTCAATTGGAATCTCTCATGCAGTAGAATAGTAGATACCTTGACAACTCTCAGAGGTTCTCCATGATGTTTAAGGCCGAGTACTACGACAGTGTCTTCAGGATTCCTACGTATATAGGTAGGATTTAATTAATAGAAACTCCCTGGAAAATGTGAATTTCAAATAATATTATGTTCTTCAAGACATTTTTTTTCTGTAGTACACAAGGTCCTTAGTTTCCTTTCACAGAAGAGAGAAGTGTACTAAAGGAATCAGTGTTCACAGATAACAGGGTTGCAAAGTTGTCACAAAACAAGAGACATGACTCAAGAAATCTATCCAAAGAAATCTTAAAAATATAATCTGAATATAGTGGATAATATAATGTGGGAAGAAGCAAAAGACAAGCTTACATGTTTCTGACACAGTGAGCAGCAGTGAGAATCCAAGAGCTGCTAATTACAGAACCACTGCATATTTGACTGCCACAGCTTACAATAATGGCCTGCCAAGGCATAATATAATGAAGAGAAATGTGATCTGTCAAAACTGAACAGAAATAAAAGTATTGTTAGTAGAGTGTTATTTGCATCCCAGTTTTCAATATATCACTAATATTTGTTGAACAGGATGGCATCATTAAATATGATACCATGCCAGAAGATTCTCTGTCACTTTGGCTACTATTTACCTGAAGAAAACTGCTTCTTTTATCTTTCCAAGTACAAAATTTCTTCATGGTCCAGATTATATTATTTTAATCTATTAGGAATGATTTTAGATTGCTCTCTAACTATGAACCAACTTTAGCTTTCCTATACTTTTAGAATTTATTATTTCACATGGGCAAATAAGACTATTTATGCATAATGTGATAATATATTTCAAAATGTGATTTAACACATTGTGAATACCAGACAGTTTAGTAAAATTATATCAGGTAGATAGCATGAATAAACAACTATAGTTTGCACGTTAGTAAAGAATACATATTTAAAAGTAAATTTTAGAGTTCATCAAATATTGGAAAGTTTAAGGAATGTTGAATAATGTGCATGTTCAGTAAAGTAGATTTTAATATTATTAAAAATGTATAGAAAGGAAATGAAGAAATGAAATTATCCTTATTCAAACGTACCATAATATTCTATGTAGGAGATGCTAAAAATTCCACTAAGAAGCTTCTAATAACCAAATTTAGTAGTCTAAATTTAGTATCACAATATAGAATCATCTGGCAAACATTAGTGAGTGAGATAGCTCAGTTGACTATGTGCCTACTTTGTAAATTCAGTGATCTGGGATGAATCCCCTGGAGCACATGCCAAGACAACCTCTCACTGCCTAATGTGCAGCACTGATGAACACATACAATCCCACTCTTTGGCAGGCTGAAAACAAGAGGATAACTATAAGTTCAAGCTGCATAGTGAGAACTTGTACAAAACATATAACAGGTTTTTTTTAAGGGAGGAAAAATTTATTTAGCTCACAATTTGTGGGAGTTTTAGTCTGTAGTTCGGTGGACCTCAGGCAAGATGTCTTACAATAGAGAACAGTGCATGCTGATAGAATGTAACAAACAACAGTTTTTTTAACTTTTTGGAACAGGGTCTAGCTATGCAGTTCAAGCTGTCCTTGAGTTCGCTTTTGTGGCCCAGACTGGTCTCAAACTTGCACTGATCCTCCTGTCTCAGCCTCCCAAGGTCTGGGATTACAAGCATGTCCCACTAGGCCTGGCAACATTCGGTTTTATTTTATTTTATTTTATTTTATTTTATTTTAATTTATTTTATTAGTAGTACATTCCCTATAATTGATACAATGCATATTGTTGTCCTCATTGCAGTTATACATAGCACAAGCCATAGATGTGACAAATTTTCTAATGGTTATTGATACAATACATTTCTTCTCTAAGAGAAGGTAGTTGTATACATAGTAAAATGTTCCATAATTGCAGTGGGTCACTGATGACACTGGCAACGTTAGAAGCTGTTGATCTGAACATTATTCTTCTCAGTATACTAAACTACCCTTGTGTATTATGCATCATGTTTAAACTTTTCTGCTGGATGTTTTAAGGGCAAGTTAGAGAAAGACCCATGTAAGAAAACATGTAGTTTTTTTTTTATCTCCCATAGTCACTCAAATCCTCTCAGGATTTAGTTTGGAATCATGTACAGTGCTTTGTAGAACTGTTGTCAGTGTCAGCCATCTGGATGGATTAAGTTCTTTGCTTTACCAATCTGCTCTCTGTGAAAGCCTGAGAGGATGTTTTCTGTCTAGGTGACTCTGCTTAGGCACACTGCATACATTCAATCGTTTTCCTCTATGGTCCCTTAATCTCCTTGAATTTAAAATTTGGGAAACCACTGAATTATAGGATATTACAGCACAGGTTCTGTTTTGTCATGAGTCCTCACTGACCTTGAAGGGCTTGGACCAAAATATTGGCTATCTTTATAGACCTTCTTTTTACCTAATTTTTGGTCTATAAACATATTCTTAGCCCTCCAGGAAAAAGTTTATTTCTGTACATAAACAGCAAACATATTGACAGAAAAATTAAGTAAACCATGAAGTTGACAGTAACACCCTTTGAAAAAATAATAAATACTTAGGAATCAATCTAACAATGTGTCTCTGTTTTTTTTATCTCACTGCTGGGACAGATACCTTACACCAAAAATGAAGGAAGGAAAGGGATAGTAAGCTCACAATTACTGGAAGTTTCAGTCTATAATCAGCTAGGTACAGGGTAAAGTGGTGCACAGCAGACAACATCAGTTCATGGTAGTGGCAAACAGCAAGAGGAGACACAGAAGGAGTAGCAACAATAATAGCAACAGAGGAAGAGTCTGTTTCTCTGTTTCTCTTACATTGATTTCGGGCTCTCTGCTCTAGGTTGTGCATGGTATTCATACACATAATCCCAGTTGTACCGAGATGTATAATTCCAGTGAATCACCCATAATCCCAGCGGATCATCAGTTAATCTCAAAATCTAGAAATCCCTGGTTCATGACTGCATGAAGCTTTCAGGGGACAACTAGACAGGAACCAAAGCATTCTTCCCCTTGCACACCCCTTTGTGCAAAGATATTTTATTCCATCTCTAAGGGGTGCCAAAGTCCTAACAGTTTGTGCATTGCTGAACAATCAAGTCCCAAGTCTCCTCCAAGGTCCAACATAAACTCTTAACTGTAATCCCTGTACAAAAGAAAAGTGAAGCACATCCAACACTGTAAGATAAACATTACTATTCCAAAAATTGCAAATGACAAGGGAATAAAATCACTGGTACCAACACAGGTGCAAAATCCAGCAGGGCAAACACTAAATCCCATAATTCCAACTAGAACATCTGAAGCACCCTGCACTGAGTTGTGAGCTACAAAGACTTTGCATAGCTCTTCCCCTATGACACTCTTGGTTAGCTCCCATGGTTTCACTATTAGGCTGGCTTTGCTCCCTCTTTGTAGTTTCCCTTTAATGATTTATATTTCTGCCTTTAACAAACTTTTGGGTTTCCATTGATTTGATTTCTCACTCTCTGCTTTATGCAGTACCCTCTTATAGGCACAATTCCTGGCCTCTCAGTTATTTTTCTGAAATTGAAATGGAAGTTTCCTTGACCTAACAACTCCTGAGTTCTGAATGCATCTAAAGCGATTCTTAAGACTCAATCCTGAGTGTCTCATGAATAATTACTTAAAATAAATATTATAATCTCTATTATATAGTAATATTCTGAAAATTAAATGTGCACATTATTGCATGCCTTTGTAAATCATAAGAGAATTCTTGTTTCTTATTATACACAAAAACCCTTACTACTCATAAGAGCCTTTCCTGCCACCTCCATTCCTCTTTATTATTCACATTGTTTTCCTTACTCCATTCTCATACCTTCTTTACTACCGTTGTCGTGAGTCTTCCCTTGAGGTTGTTGTAAAGATGCAATATTTGACTGAGCAGAAGCTGAATTGGAAGCATAATCTGAAGTAATGACAGATGTAAAGACTAATGGAGATGTAGAAGCGAAGGTAGTCATGGGCTCATGCGGAGACCAGGGTGAATGGCTGGGCTGTGTTACTCCCTGGAGCCAGAAAACGAATGGGCTCACTTGGCTGAAGACATAGGGCTTTTTGCAATTTTTGTCAAAGTGACTCAATATTCCCACCTGAACCCAGGTGTTCTTTTGGGGTAGACGACATACCAGTGGTGCTCCTAGATCACCCTGCAAGAAATAGAAGTTTTGTTGATAACCTGAAGGATTGAAGAAACAATTTTAGTATAAAAGATTAATTCATTAACCCTTGATTTTTCATATTCCCTGAATTTGTTACCTTACATTCATCCTCCCTAATAGCTCTTTTGGCTTCCACACAGAATGTAAATTCATGTATCTTGGGCCAAAATTGTGCACATATGCTAGTTTGTAGAATACTTAAGTGTCTTTTTTGCAGAATTCCGGGGCTACCTGGTTAATAAGAGAGAACAGTGAATACGTTTTTGCCCCTTTATTTTGTTTTGTTTGAAATGTAGCCTAAATATATGGAAGTAATAAAACTGAAAACAGAGATAACAGACTAGCCTCATGAGAGAATATCAGTCTTTTAAAAGCAAATAATTTAATTCTACTGTACTGCCTTGTTCATTACTTACCCCTCATAAGGGACCAGCTGGGTAGCCAACAGTCATACAGTTTATTTTTCTCTTCCTCCAGTGTTTCTTCCAGACAAATAGGAAGCACCAGGGGTTGAAAATGTAGTGGATCCTTCAGAAAAATTAGACCAGGACCTACAGGACCATTGGGGCCTATATAGGGCATAGAACGGTGAATTCCTACAATATGAGCTTGTCCTGGATTCTGAAGATCAATAAGCCCTACTCGTATCAAAGCCATGGCTTCCGAATTTTTTCTGAAAGGAAAATTTATAAACACATTCATTATTTCCACATTTAATATGAAAAGTAATTCAGGTGCCACATGATTTGATTGCATCATAGGAAGTACATGAAGTTCATGTTTCCTAACGTATTATTCACATAAAATATATTGTAAATGCAAGGCATTATACAAATTAATGAGGCATTTTGAATGGCATAAATTGTACACATTTTTAGAAATATAAAGTTAATGCTCAGTTATAATCAAATCCTTGTTTATAATTTTTAATATAAGATCTGCTAGTTTACCTCAATAGTGGAGCCTCAAAAGTTTTACAACAATAGTTGTGCCATGTAATATTTATGTGTGATTTGATGATTGGTGATAAAACACTAAAATTAAGAAATTGAAATTTTGCGGTAAAAGATAATACTTTGGAAAATTATTTTCTCTCAGAATTATTTGCAAATTACTATATTAATAAATGTTTTAATTATTCCAATTAATGATTTAAACATTTAGATTAATAAAATCATCCAAGCTATTCATTTTGATTCTTCAATGTAAATATGCTTTTATGGAGTTTGTGTGATTTTCTAAGTAAGTATCTTGTCATATGAACAAAATGATAATTTTCTTTCGTCCTTTCCTATCATTAATCATTTTATTTCTTTTGTCTGATTTCTCTTGCACCATTTCCAAAACTATATTGAATAAGACTGGTGATAGTGGAAACTTTGTCTTGTTGCAGATCTTAAAGTGAAAGCTTTCAGTTTTGGTCTATTTAATATGACATTGGCTGTTGGTTTAATTACAGAAACAAAGTCAAAGTATGGAAAGTTACTAGAATATCAATGATTGATGGATAAATATCAATTTCAGGCTAAATCAAAGAAGTTTGATATTCAGAAAGCCAGTGATGATAAGCTCAATTACCTACATTACAGAGTAATAGTATCATGAAGATTTTCTGCTGGAGGGTTGAGAATGTAAGTTAACAAACGAAACACTGGAGAAAAAGAAGGGCTATGAGGATAGCCCATATTTTGGCATTAGCTCTTCAAGGTCAGTAAGAACTCATGACATAAGAGAACCTGTGCTGTAATATCCTATAACTCAGAAGTGTCCCAAATTTTCTGGGCAAGGTGATTATGGGACCTCAGAGAAAAGGAATAAATGAACCATAGTGTGTCTAAGGGGAGTCACCCAGGGGAAAACATTCTCTCAGGCCTTCACAGAAAGCAAACTTGTCAAGCAATGGCCGTGACTCATCCCAAAGGCTGACACAACAACACTTCTACAAATCACTGTACATGATTATAAAGTTAGTCCTGAGGGGATTTGACCTTGGAAGATAAAAGAGATGAATATTTCGTTATATAGGTCTTGCTTTAACTTGCCCTTGATCACCCAGCGGAAAGCTTTATTATGAGGCATGAAACACAGAGCTAGATTGGTGTGGTGAGCTGTAGGAGGCTTGGATCAATAGCCTCCAATGTTGTTAGTTTCACTGGTGGCCCAATACAATTGTGGAACATTGAACTGTGTAACTGCTTCCTCTTATTTCAAAGAGAAAAATTTATTTTTCTTTCCTTCAAAAGATCAATTTGAAGGTGTGTCACGCTCACACGCTGGGATCTGTATAATTATTGTGAGGACAATATGCAATGAGGCCATTGTTAAAATAGCAATCTAAACTGAATCAATGACGAAAATATGTAATATAACCATTATTAAATTTTTCTGGTTTTGAAACTCTGTACTATATGTATGCTTACTTGTAACTGTTTTTCTATCTTTCTTTCTGCTATTTTTAGTCTTGAAAATAATGAAAATTAGAAAAAAGCAAAAAAAAAAAGAAACAAAGTCAGAAATCAAAACTCAGTAGTATTCTTGTATATACACAAAGAAACTCACTGAAGAGAAATTAGAGAACCCAAGGCATTCACAATAGCATCCAGTAAATAAAACACTTTCAGGAGTCACTCTAACAAAGAAATTAAAAGATCTATTATTGAGATTTACTGTTTTATGAAAAAGGTTTGAAAATATAATAGAAAATGAAAAAGTATTCCTTATTTATAGATGTGAAGGACAAATATAGTGAAAATGACCATAATCACAAAACTGTTATTCAGATCAACTCAATCAGATCAAAATATCAGAACTGCAAAAATTTTTTAAAACCCTAAAATTCATCTGCAACCATAAGAAACCTGGAAGAGTAAAGACAGTCCTGTGCAACAAAGATCAGGAAGGAAGAACTACAATCCATGACTTGCAATTATACTACAACATTAATCAACCTGGTATGGCAAAAAGAAACAGATCTGATGATGAGTGGAACAAATTAGAATGTGCAAACACAATTGAAAACTCTCTCAGTCACCTTATTTTTATAAAGGGGCCAAATATATTCACTGTAGAAAAGATGGCATCTTTAATCAATGATGTTTTGAAAACTGGCTTTCCACATAACAGAGGCTAGGATCAGACTCATGTGTACCACTATGCACTAAATTAAAGGAAAAAAAAGTTAATACATAAACATTAAGTATACTGGAAACGAAGAAAGGTAGAAATCTTGAAGACGTAATGGTAGTCAGAGAGTTCATGAATAAAATAATAATTGCGTGAAAAATACTTAAAAAGATCAACATTTGTGATCTCATAAAGAAGATAAAGAAGGTTCTTTGTATAAAAAGATGTAAGAAACACTAAATAGGCAACCCACAGTGTGTGTCAGATTTTAACCACAAGTCCCTGAAATGATATATCTAAAACATACACAGAATTTAAAAATCGGACTCCCAAAATTCAAAGGCACAATTTATCAAATGGACATCTGACATGAGTATACTGTTATTACTTGAAGCAATACAAGTGGAAAGTAAATATATTTTAAAATGTTGAGCATCACTGTTCATTTAATAAATGGAAATTTAAATAACACTGGGAACTGATCTCACCGCTTAAAGAATGGCTAACATCAAGAAGGAAATCAATAATAAGTAATGGGCGGGCTGTTGAGAAAAGTAATCCTTTTGTTGTTGGTGGGATAAAAGAGTTTTAACACCACTGTAGACATCAGTGTATAGATTCATCAAATACTAGTATTGGATGTTCCACTCAGCTCAGCTGTTGTTCTCCTGGATATTTTTTCCAGAAGATCTGAAAACATCATATGTTAATGATATATGTGCTTCCGTATTTATGGCAACAAAGTTTATATTAACTAAATGTTGAAAATATCCAAATACTGGGTTACAATATAGTATATTTGTATAATGGAGTACTACCTAGCCATAAAGAATTATATGTTTGAGACTTTTATAAGTAAAAGGATACAACCTGAGTCCATACTCATAAGGAGTATATCCATACTCATCAACACAAACTCATTTGTATAAACATTGTATTATCTCCTAGTGTGAGAAGCATGCAATAAATGAGTTCTAAAATGCACATTAGACATTATGAAATGAGAAAAATTGTTGCTAGTGGAAAAATAACTATGAGGGTGATGGAGAAATACATGAAGGAGAAGTGGGAAATGTCAGTCAGTTGCAAGAATCATATTTCAGTTAAAAGGAAGATTTGTGCTAATATCAATTTTACAAATTTTAATGCCCATGTCTTATGCCATGCAAAAACTTATCTAAAGATAACAATTTGCAATATATTAACTGTTGTTATTCTTTTATTAATATTATTTTGGTCCTTAGGATTTTTTCATATTACTAGGAGGCAATTACATACTGCTTAATTGAAAATTCAAGA
This sequence comes from Myocastor coypus, assembly GCA_004027025.1. NCBI lineage: Eukaryota > Metazoa > Chordata > Mammalia > Rodentia > Myocastoridae > Myocastor > Myocastor coypus. Next base: position 24,309 of record PVJA010021026.1, on the reverse strand, counting down.
GGAAGAACTAACACTCATAAATGTGTATGCAACTAACATAGAAGCACCCAATTACATAAAACAAATCTTACTGGACATGAAAAATCTTAACATCCAATGCTACAGTCTTAAGTGGAGACTGTAACACCCCTTTATCCCCACATGATAGGCGAAGCATGCAAAAAATTGAGAAAGAAGTAGCAGAATTGAAGTAGAAGTTGGAACAAATGGACTCAGTGGACATATATAGAGTGTTCTATCAAACCACTTCTGAATGCACAGTGTTTTTCAGTTGCACATGGTACATTTTCTAAAATAAGTCACATATTAGTCCATAGATCATGATTAAGTATATGCAAGGAAACATAAGTTATCCTATTCATATTATTATCTGACTAGAGTGCAGTGAAACTGGAAATAAATGACAAAGGAAACCACAAAAATACCAGAAATACATGGAAATTAAGCAAAATCTTCCTCACCAATCAGTGGGTTTTACAAATGCAATTAAACAATATGTACAATTTAAATAAAATTCAAGCACAACCTATCACAAGTTTTGGAATGCAATTAAAGCAGCTCTTAGAGGGAGATTTATAGTTTGAACTCACACATTAGGAAACTAGAACAGGATTTGACCGAGAGCCCAGGTCTGGTTTGTAAGTGAGATGATCTGGAGCCTGCCCATTACTCATTTAACCTAAATCCCATGTGCAGTGTGTGACTGAGATGGCCCAGGACCTATCCAGTCCTCATTCAAGCAAGTGCCAAGTATTGATGTCTGATTGTGATGATCTGGGCCCCACTGGATCCTAATTTGACCCAGAACCCAGGCCCAGAATGTCAATTGGATGAACTGTAGTCTGGTGGACACATATTCAACACAGAGCCCTGGTCCACTGTGTCCCACAACACTGCAGCAGAACTCACTGCAGAAGTTCTGGAAAATGCTATAGAAACACAAGATCCACCTAGCTCATGTTGGGGAAGAACATCCTTCCAGACTGGCACATCACGTCCACCTTCAAGGGCTTCAGCAAGAAGAAATGGAATACAGCAGCCAGACCCAAGTCACCCCGAACAAGTTTGAACTTGCTAGATTCAGACCTGTTGCTAAACTTACAGTTCTACTAAATAAATACACCAAGTGTCAAAAGACCAATCTGTACAAAATGACAAAGAGAAGGAACAAAATGCATATTCAGGTTCTGAGCCCACCCAGAACAATAAAATGAGACAAAATATAGAGGAAATTGAAAAGAATCCACCTGAAATCTCTGAGATTATAGTATCGGAACTGGAAAGAACTGCAGAAATGTACAGAGGAAATCAGATCAGAAATAATTTTTGAAGTAAAAGAAAATAAATGATAACTATAATTAAATAATTACTAAATGCTCCTAAAGAAGACATAGATAAAAAATAGAGAAGATACAAATGATGGAATGTTCAAATGAGCAACATAGGAAAGAAATAGTATGAATGGAGAAGATTCAAAGTAATATACAGGAAATTAAAATACGAATCGCAAGCTGGCAAAAGCGTATCAATGAAAGTTAAACTTTCAGACATTGAAGACACCATGGCAGCTATTGAAAAGTGAAAAGAAAAATCTCTCAAAGTAGCTAGGATGCCAGAAAAAAAATAATTCAACATCTGAAAAGTGATGCTAAATTGAACAATGTGAGACTACATGGCATCAATGAGAAAGAAGTTAACATAAATGATACAAAATATAGATAGAAGTAATAGCAGAAAACTTCCAAAATATGGGGAAGCAATTTGACATTCACATAACTGAAGCATATGGAACTCCAGGTAATATTGACCCAATTAACACCACACTGAGACATGTAATAATCTAGATTCCAGATATTCAGAAAAGGAACAGTGCACTGAAAGCTCCTAGAGAAAAGAAATATCATATTCAAAGGAAAGACCGTCAGAATAGCAGCATATTTCTCTTTACAATCCATCAAATCAAAAATAGAGTGGAGCAAGTCAAGTATTGCAAGAAAACGAATTCTAACACAGACCACTGTACCCTGAAAAGCTCTCTGTAAATTTAATGGAGAAGTAAAATACTTCCATGACAAGTAACAACTAAAGAATTTCATGATGACAAACTCAACCATACACAGACTACTATATGATATTCTAGAGATGTATCAAAATGACCACAAATTCATGAAAAAAATGGAAAGTACCCACCAGTTAGGACACATAAACACAGGAGAAAAAAGAGGTATACAAAAAGCAGACTTTCAATTATTCTTTCACATACAGCAGCAAAATATTTGTATCAGCAACCTCTACAAATGGACTATTACACCTTATGTGTAATGATTTTGTCTGTATTATGGAGTGAATATCAAGGAAATAGTAGCTTACTCGCACAAGTAATACCTTGTTACCAGTACGTGTCATGTACACTGTCTGTATTCATCACATACTAGAATTTTGTGCAATGCCCTGTCTCCAAAATTTAGAAGTGCTGGCCATATACTTGCTGTTCCAGGATTTATGTTATGTTTTATCATTAGTAATTCTTTACTATCCATTGGAATTGTTTTAAAATATTTACTATTGAATTAATATTTATTTATTTATTTATTTATTTATTTATTTATTTGTCTTTTTGAGACGGGGTCTTGCTATGGTGTTTAGGGTGGCCTTCAGAACACTTTTGTAGCCCAGGTTGGACTCGAACTCACATCAATCCTCCTGCCTGTGCATAATTGTGAAAAAATAAAGTAGAAAACTGCATGTGATAAATCTAGAAATAATTCTTATCTCATGCTAGAGACAGTCTTTCTCATTAGGTAAATACATGTAAGGGAAATGTATCAGGTTTTATATTAATAAGGAAAGGAAAATATCTTTGTTCAGGTAAAGCTAAGATAATTAATACCAAACATTTCATCAGTTTTAAACGTTGAAGTAACTTACTGAGACGTACATGAAATTGGTGCATCTAGCAGATGTAAGGATCCAGTGTTTATTCAGAATTGAGCCAGCACAGAAATGGGCAAAAGAGAGTTGTATAGAAACCATCCAAGGAAATTCACCAATTTCTGCCTTCCAGCAGCTGGGACAGTGAGGAATAAAACCTGGGCGTAATCCACACTCTATAAATGAAACCCACATGGAGGATAATGTTACTGCTGCCACACTTATTTTTCTGATTTTTACTTTTCCATTATGCTTTTAAAATCTTTTTATTGCATTTTTAAAGAAAGCACAATATGATAGTTTCAAAACATATTAGCAGTACATTTCTAGTATTTGATACAATACACATTGTTTTCCTCCAAGTAGTTATACGGAGCACAGAGTGTAGACATAATAACTTTTCTAATCATTATTCATACAAAAAATTCTTCCCATTTTACTCAGAAAAAGTAGTTCTATACAAAAATTCAATATTCCATAATCACAGGGGGTTATTGGCAAAACTGGCGATGATGGAAGCTTTCGCAGCTCAACATACTAACCTAGCTTTTATGCCTTATAGTTAAACTTTTCTGCTGGGTCGACAAGGCCAAGTTAAAGGAAGACCAGTATAACAAAACATGGAAATTTTGTACCTTTCAAGGTCAGTCAAATCTCCTCAGGGTTTACTTTGTAATCATGTACAGTTCTTTGTAGAACTGTTCTTAGTGCCAGCCTGCAGGATGAGTCACAGGCATTGTTTGACTAATTTGACCTCTGGGAAAGCCTGAGAGAATGGTTTCTCTTTAGGTGACTCTCCTTAGGTTCACTGTATATCTTCAGTCCCTTTCCTCTGTAGCCCCATAATCTCCTTGAACAGAAAATTTGGGAAACCATTGAGCTATATAGTATGTTACAGCACAAATTCCCTTATGTGCTGAGTCCTCAGTGACCTTGAAGGGCTAGGGTTAAAATATTGGCTATCCTTGGAGCACCTTTATTCTCCAATTTTTCATCTGTAAACTTGTATTCCTAGTTCTGCAGAAGAAAAGTTTAGTGATACTATTACTCTATCATGTATGAATTTGACCTTAACATTACTGTCTTTCTGAGTATCAAACATCTTGGAGTTAACTTGGAATTCATATTATCTATCAGTCATTGATATTCTAATAATTCTCTACAGAATGTTATACAAGCGGTTAATCATTTTTACACAGAAGTTTAGGAATCTAAGCATATGCAAAATTGCAGCCTGTCAAAGATTTTAACTAATAAATATTCAGAAAACGGTCTTCTATGCAGAATTTATGAAAAACTAATGGCCATTAGGGTACCCTAATTCAGAGATCCAAAAATGGCCATCTGAGATGAAAACACACTTCTCCAAGAAATTCAACAAGCCTATAAGTACATGAAGCAGTGCTCCACACTGCTAGTCATTTGAGAAATGCAAATTAATACAATTACGTAGCATCTCACTCCAGAAAAAATGGCTATCAGAAATAAATCAGCCTACAAGAAATGTTGGGGAGGCTGTGGGAAAGAAGGAACCCTTCTCCACTCCTGCTGGGAATGCAGACCGGTGCAACTAGTATGAAGAGCATTATGGAGACTCCCTTAAAAACTAGAACTGGAAATTCAATTCAATCCAGCTATACTACCAATGGAATTTTCCCAGAAGAACTGAAAACATCTCATCAAGGTGACATCTGTACACCTATGTTTTCATTACTTTTTTATTTTTATATTTTAGAGAAATATTTGAAAATTTGTCATATTCAACTTTAGGAAAAAAAACTTGAAAATATGCTACTAACATCACAATCTTAGGTATAACATGGATTTTTTTGCATATTTTCTATGAGTATAGTATGAGGTTTGTTTATTCCTTAAATAATGAATAACTTTTAAGGAAGTTAGAGTGACTTGTGGAGGAGATTATAACTTAAAACAATTTAGGTCATATCCACACTCATGAATTATGATGTTTTCAGAATATTTTGATCACATAACGATTATAACATTCATTTTCTGATGCATAAAACCATGAATACAGGTGTAGACTTGCAATTCTGAAATCGTTACATCATACATATTTAGATATTAGGATTTAGCCTTCAAAAAGAACTGCAATACTAAATAATTCAGACAATTGACAATACTAAACTTGCCTGTGGTAGACTGAGAAATAACAGGTGTTTTGACAAGCAAGAGAGCCTGGAGATTGTCTTGCCATATTACATCCAGTTGACATTCTGCCAAAGAAACCTTGAATTCTGAATGCTCAAGAGGCTTTTGTCCATCTTGATAATTAGATTCAGGTTCAAGTTGAGATCCAGGCATGAGTGGTTTCATTGAAATGGCAGCTGGAAACCATACAATAATAGAAAGGTATAAAACAGAAGGAACACTTCAATAATTTCAATGAAGGTAGTTCCTCGAGAAAACTATCAGAATTTGAGTGTTGAAAAATGAGATAGAAGGGCACATGGTAAAAAATGGAACAGGAATGTGAAATGCACAATGAATGACACATACAAGAAGGAAAAGAGGGACAATATATATATATATATATATATATATATATATATATATATATATATATATATAGAAAGGGGATATTACATGCAATAAGACAGACAACCAGAGAAGGCATTTTCATCTTGGTAAGTCTCAATTTGTTGCACAGTTCTGGGGATCTAATTGTTAGAAAGGTAGGAAGTACAATGTCTATGAGTTGGCTGGGCTACACAATATTTTTCTCATCAACCTTCTGTGAAAGCTATCTTATACTAGGGTAACTATAGTTAGCAAAGCTGTAAAATGTTAGTTCACAGAGAAAGGCTTTTACCTCATGAAGAGTAAAAGCTTAGACCAGCCACCAAAATTGTTTATCAATTACATTTCTTCATGTGCCCTATTTAAGGAAACTTAAATGAAGCAATTACATTAAGTTTTTGTAGGGATATTAGTATTTATACTGAATAAGAATTCTAATAATATAATTAGGAATAACAAATGATAAAATACTACCTCCATGTTGGGTCCAGGATCTGTCTGGTTGTTTTTCAGATTGAATCCAGGGTGTCAGTGTTTTTCCTCTCAATAAAGTATGTGGTACAGCCTCTTGAAATACATCATCAGACCACGATCTGAGTATGAAAGTTTCAGGCCATATTAGCTTTAAGCTGGGTCTGATTTCATGCAGTTTAGATTGAATCAAGGCATATGCTGTACCATCTTCAGGCTGGGTGAACGAACTAGATATTTGATACTCTGAATAAATCCATGGAATACCATTATTCATTTGGGTATGGAACCAAGATCTGATCATGTCATCTTCAGAATTTAGCCAGTGTGTGATTGCTTGCATCTCAGGATGACTTGTAACATCTATTTTCTGGGTCTGGGCCCCAGTTAAACCAAATTTCCACTGGATCCTAGCACTCACTGTTTCAGAATTAGGCTGAATCAAATGTGAATAAGTATTGCCTTGAGCATGTAACCAAGGTTTCACTACATCAACTTCAGCAAAGTTTGGCATTGTTACTATTTGTTTAACAGTCTGGGTCCAAATTTGAATCATTTTGGTTTTAGGCTGATTCCAGTATCTGATGGAACCTACATGAGACTTGAGCAAGTATTCTATTATAGTACCAGACTGGGTCCAGTGAATAATTTTTGGAGTTTCAGACTGGATTGATTGTATGATCTTACCATCTTTGTGCTGAATCCAAGTGCTTGTTATTTCAACTTCAATCTGGACCAAGGAGTGTGTTGCTTGAGATTCAGTAAGGGACCAGCACCTAATTGCCATACTTTGATTCAAGGATAAAGTCATGAGAAAATCAGCTTCAGGCCAAGTTTTACTTGTTAGGCATTTAGCCTGTGTTGAAGGTTTTATTTCATTATTTTCATAATATGACCAGATTTTGTCTGCATTTGTTGCAGGATGCATTGTGAGTTGGATTATACCATCTTTAGCCTTGGATGGATTTCTAATTTCATTACTTTCAGTGTGGGACCAGAGGTGTACTATTTGCCATTCGGGCTGGGTCCAGGAAGAAACCATTCCTGTTTCAAGATGAGTTCCTTGTACTGAATTATTTTGTGTCTGGAGCCACACTCTTGCATTAGAAATGTCAGATAGGATCAAATGTTTTGGTGGAGTTACTTGCCATACATTTCCTACTACTGATTCAGTCTGGTGCCATGGTAAAAAAAGTCTATTAAAAACCTGAAATATCCAAACATTCTGGGGCCACTGTGACATAACTTTATCAGATATGGAGTAGGCCCACAGATTTTGTACTGGGAATTCAGCCTGGTACCAAGATTGTGTGATAGTACCAGATACTATCTCTGGCCTTATATTGTCAGTTGAAGGCCATTGTGATGTCATATCAGAAGCCTCTGGGCTCCATATAACAATAAGAGGAGTGTCAACCTTTGACCATTGAGTTATGCCTGCACCAGAGACAAGATTTTGCCAAAGATTTCCTGACGCACTTTCTGCTTGAGGCCAAAGTGGTATAATTCTGTCAAATACATTTTCTGGCCTCACGTGTTCTGTTGGGGATTCAGATGGAGATGACAGTGATGGGATTATATGAGATAAAGATGTTATCCATAAAATTCCTGCTGGAGTTTCAGCCTTGGGCCAAGATGATATGATTTTTTTAAATATAGTGTCTGGACATTTATATCCTGATATAAATGCAGAAGGAGACATTTGGGGATAATTATATGGTGATATAATTCTATAAGGTAACATCAGTGCCCATATACTTTTTGCTGGAGCTTGAGTCTGGAGCCAACGTAGTATGTTTATATTAGATGAAAAAATTGATGAAAGATTTATAGATGGAGACTCAACATGGAGCCATGGAATTGTTATTGAATCAGATTCAGATAAAACCTGTTTGTTTATTGGTGGAAATTCAACCTGGGGCCATGATAATATAGTTGAATCAGATGGCTGAAAAGTCCATATATTTATTGCTGGAGATGCAACGTGGGAACTAGATTCTATGATTGTATGAGATAAAAGCAGTGACCACAGAGTTTCAGTAGGAGATTCAGTCTGGGACCAAAGTGGTATGATTATATCAGATTCTTCCAGTATCCCTAGATTAACCATTGGATATCTATCATGTGGCCATTGCAACATTTTTGTATCAGATAAAATTTGTGGTAATAGAGGTAATTCTGGAGATTCATCGATGGGCCATGATAGTAAAACTGTGTCAGACAAAGAACCAGGCCATTTATTTCCTGAAGAAGATTCATCTTGGGGCCATTCTGTTATTACTATGCTAGTTATGGGTAATATCCACTGATTTACTGTTGTAGTTTCAATCTCAGGCCATGTTGCTATTATTTTATCAGATAGTAGCAGTTTCCAAAGATTTATTGGTATATTTCCACTCTGAAATCTCAATGTTATTATTGCATCAAAAGAAGACGGTGATGATAAATTTCCTGCTGATTCAGCCTGGAGCCAAGGAAGTATGAAAATATCAGATATAGGTAATTTTGAGATATTTACTGGAGATGATTTAGTGTGTGGCCAGTGTGGTGATGTTTTATCAGATATAAAGAATGTCCACAGGTTTAATGGTGAATATTCAGCCTGAGGCCATGGTGGTACAATTGCCTCAGAAATTACCAATGTTGACATATTCATTGCTGAAGTCTCTAAACGTTGCCATGGTTGTGTATTTGGTAGTGCCAATGTCCAAACATCTATCGGTGGAGAATCAGCTTGGGACCAAAGTGATGGAATTATAGAACCCAATGATAGTGGCCAACTATTTTCTGTTTGAAGCCATGCTTGTGCGATTGTATCAGGTAGGTTCAGTATCCAGAGACTTACTGTAGGAGATTCTTCCTGATACCATGTTGATACAGTTATATTATATTCACCCTGTACTGGTGGATTTATTGGTGAATATTCTTTTTGAGGCTGTGGCAATGTCAATGCAGCAAATACATGGTCTGACCACACATTTAATAATGGAGGATAATCCTGAAGCCATGCTGTTTCTGTAGGTGCTATGCTTTCTATCCATGCCTTTCCTGTTGTAAGGGCATTTTGAGTTCCTGTTATGATTGTATCATACACAGGATGGGTCCACATATTTATTGTTGGTGACTCATCTGGAGTCCATGGTATAACACTATCAGCTATAGGTGCTATAAATGAGTGTAACAGTGGAAATTCATCTGTGAACCTTGGATTTTCTTCTTCATCTATCATATCTGTTTCTCTAATTACTGATAAAAGTTCATCAGGTGCCCATTCTGCCACAGACTCAGACTGTGTGAATGGATATTCTGCTAAAAGTTCAGCCTGCGACCACAGGGGATCTGTATCAAGTACTATCTCTAACCAGCTATTTATTTCTGGAGTTTCATACTGAATCTGTGATGTAACTATGAAAGGCACACTAGGTTGAAGCCAGAGATTTAGTGCCTGAATATCAGCGTTGGTCCATGTTGTGATTATATTAGGGTTAGAATGCGTCCAGTGATTTAATGACAATGATTCATCATGCATGCAAATGATTACTGAATTAGATGTAATATATGCCCATGAACATACATGTGGTAGTTCTGTGTGGGTCCATTCTTTGATTATATCAATTCCAAACTGATTCCAAAGATTTGCTCTCGGAGAATCATTTTTCATCCATAACATGAATGTCCCAGTTTCAAAATCTAAGGAAGGATTTAACATTGTATAATCTGTCTGAGTCCATAATGATCCTGAATCGGATTTTGACGGGACCCAGGTATTTATTCCCAGAGATTGACCTGGCAACCATGATATGACTATATCACCTGTAATTTTTATCCAAGGACTTACTGCTGACAATTTCATTTCTGCCCACAATGTGGCTGTTTCCATTGTAGTTTTTGTCCAGATATTTATTGCTGGAAGTTCCTCTTGAGTCCAAGTTAAGACTGTACTAGCTATAAGTTCTATCAATGATAGGAGTGCTGGATATTCTGGTTGAGTCCATGGCATAAATAAATTGGATTCAGATAGTGCCCGGCGATTCAGTATTAGAGTTTCAGCCTGGGTCAGCAGAGTGACTATGTCAGGTTTAGACTGCACCCATGGCTTTAGTTTTTGAGATTCAGGCTTTATCAATTTTTTCACAATATCAACTTTGACATTTGTACAAAGACTTATTCCTGGAGTTTCCTGTGGAACCAGCAGTTTGACTGTGTCAGTTGTAGATTGCCTGTTCAGCTTTAATTCTGAAGAATCACGCTGGGTGTGCTGTATTAAAAAAGTGTCTTCATTTTGTACGCATTGATTAATTTTACTAATGTCTGCCTGAAACCAGATGTCAATTTCATGTTGAGCCAAAAATTTACTTTTACCCCTTCTGGGATTATTCCATGTCCTAATTATTAATTTATTAGTGAAATGTTGGATCAGTGTTCTAACTACTTTGGCTTCCAGTGGAATCAAGTTTTGGGCTGTTTGAGTTACTATTTCTGTCCATTGTGGGACCATATTCTTCCAAATTTTGAAAATGAGTTTAGGGTCATTGTCTTCGATTTTAGTCCAAAATACAGTTATTTCTTTCGGTTCGTTCCAAGGTTTCACATTGTGAAATTTTTGTTCCATCCAGTTGTTAGTTGCAATTATTTTTGTGTGACACCAAGTTATGACACTATTAGCTGTAGTCTTACGCCAGAAAAAGTTAGTATGAGATGAGAGCTGATTCCTTGTACTTGCTGTAAAAGTTGGTATATTCAACCACATTCTTTTAGCTTCAGGCTTTGTCCATTGTGTGACTATATTTACCTCAGAGTGTATCTGAGTTCTGAAAGTAAATGATTTAGGTTTTGTATGTTGTTGAGTACTGACAACTTCAGTCCATAGCCTAATAATTTCAACTTGATTTTGTAAAGTTTTAAGATCAGGCTGAATCCTAAATGTCATGTGATTCAATTTAGACAAAACGCAACATCTAATTGTGTTAGATTCAAGGTTCCAAATCCAAGGTATGACTTCATAATTATTTTTGGTCCAAACTCTAATTTCACTTCTTCTTATATCCATCCAGTACTTGTTTTTATCTTCTTCAGTCTTGCCATTCAAAATGCCCTTTGGAAATTTGGGCCGATCCCAGCTTCTTTCTTTTTCAGTTTTACTTTGCAACTGTGTGTGGATAATATCACCTCTCATCTTAAACAAGGGTTTTACAAAATGGGTTTTTGACTGGGCCCATGCTTCAACTCTATCTGATCTAGGCTTAATCAAGAACCTGGTTATATCAACTTTAGAATGAATGAATGGCTTAATTACATTTGTACTTGGATGGATCCAGGTCCACACTGAATCTTCAGGCTTCAACTGGGACTTGAAAATAGCAATCTCATGTTTCATATATGGACTGATTCTTGCAACTTTATCCAAATGTCTTATCTTATTGGATTTATATTGAGTCCAAAACATAATTGCTTCCCTTGTAGATAATGCCCAAGAGAAAGGTGCACTAACTGTAGAGGAAAATATATTTGATTTACATTTAAGGAAAATACAATATACGCTTGTTTTTTCTCTATGTTTTTGAGACTCTAATATATTCATGACTAAATCAAACCTTGGTGCTATTTTATGGATTACTGTAGGATACAGGGAACTATCTTCATTGAGTAAATCTTGAGTTAATAGTTCAATGCTATTAAAAAGTGAAAGGACCCATGACTGTAGGTTATAGTTTCCTAGATTAACTCCAGATTTTATTATATTATTTTGGTATGATTGGATCTTAATATTTTGTCTAACAGCTTTAAATTTCAGTGCTGGTGTTGTTTTATTAGAATGTGTCCAGGGTCTAAAGTCAGGTTGAATTTCAGTGCAGGCACTAACAATAAATTTATGAGGAATAGGAAATTTGCTAGATTGAACTTGGTAGTCAGCAGTGCTAATCCCAAAGTAAATATAGTATCCATATAAGCCACTTGAAAAAAAAATCCAGGATCCATCAACATTAACTAATGGTTGAAAATGATAGCAAAATTTACCAAGTGATGATTTAATCCAGGATCTAAGTAAACCACTAGGAGCTCTATAATGATATTTAATTGCATCTATATGATGAAGATTCCAGGGTGTATTTGTTTTTAAGACTTTGGTTCCAGAATGAATTGGCGATTCACAGGTAGTGGTTATGCAGGTAATCAAAGGATGAACTGTATCAGAAGGATTCCATATTTTGGGAACAGGAGAGCTTGAGCATTTGGTAGCTGATGACAGCTGAGAAATTTTAAAGTTTAACTGCTCACTGCCAGGAAATATGATTTTAATGTTTGATAGGAAAAGTATTACAGGAGCAGTCCCTCTTTGTCGATTGACTAAGAAAGTCCCTAGTATTCTCCAGGATAGTATAGAGGATCTGTAGTAGAATACAAGAACAGAGTCTTTTTTAAAGTTAAACATGTCTTGTGTACCATGATCTGTTCCAGGGAAAAAAAGGAAGCAATGGAAAAAAATAGTATCCAGTGGTTTCTGGGATAAATTAGTAAACCATATCATCCAAGATAAATATGGGACTGTGACAGCATTACATGCACTTGATGTTTCATTGGTCAGGCTTTCTAGTTGTCTGCCAAAGAGACAGAGAACTGGACTGCCTTGCTGTACCTGAACAAGAGAACAAAACATTTAATATTTATGAGATAGAAAGCATAGATATAGAGATACAAAGATAGAATGCACATAAACAAGCAATGCATATGAAGCATATTTGTATGTATCTTGTTAAATATTAAATATGTATATATCTGGAAGATTATAAACAGTTACAAATAAATTATATATTATATATTTTTACATATAACAAAATATAAGGTTTATATATTTTCAACCACATACAAAGTGAATGTGACATGAAGGATAGGAATATCAAATAGTTTCTATGTCAGATGTGATTTGATAAAGGCTGTGACAAGAAGAACAGCTACACTATACAAACAAAAAAGATCCTAAAAGAATCATGCCTTTAGCAAACAGCGGATGGCCCACGAGGAATCTATGGACATACAGTTTTTCATGTTGTAGAGTGTCCATCATTGTCCCCATACTTTCACTGACCATCCTTAGAATGTTGGCCCCTGAATTTCCATCCAGCCACCTTGAGACTATAAACCCCATCTCCAAATCCTATATTTATTTCAATCTGTCTTCCAGGCTTTTTGTTAATAGCACTTTGATTTTAGCCTCCCGGTGTAGGTCTAGATTAAATCTAGACTGTCATCCATAGGAGCAAATCTGTCTTCTAGTACCACTTCAAACTTGTGGCTGTTACTTCCCAGAGTTTAGAGGGACACTGAGACCACTCTGGTGACACTGACTCTTTGGATATTGCTCCAATTTCCAGAAAGCTTAAAGTTCCTATAATTCTAACCACTTCTGAGATTGTAAGCTCTTTTTCCCTTCTCCAAGCTTCTGACATTCTCTGCACCCTTAAAGTTGCATGGCTGTTGCTATTTTCTTCTCAGATCTGCAGTTAAGATGTTTTGCATTTATTGGTCCTTCCTCCTCTCCATTACAATTATAGACCCCTGATTCTGCTCTTTCCTCTCCCTCAAGACAGAGAAAAGTCTCCTGTTTTCTGTAAGCATAGATACAGTAGTCACTCCTCCCCAGACAGACACACATACACACATGCTCTGGGAAGATTGGCTCCCCTTGGTAATTGATAAGCTATAGTGACAACTCCTTTGACTATTTACTCATATTCCATTACATCCTTGAGTCCGAGCTGCATAATTCCATTTGGAGGCCCTATCTTGGCATGCCAGATGTGTCAGTTATTTCTCTCTCTGCTCTCCATGGGGAACATTCCTTCTTCTATTCACCATCCTTCCCTTTAACCTTTCTCTTTAAAAATATGAAACCTCTTCATTTCTATGTGGATCTGAAACCCAAGAATCTAATATCATATTTCAAACTACAATACTGCTTATCTTGGTTAGAAAATGACGTTTTTATTTCTCTATTCTATAAGAATTAGATAATTACTGCAAGAAGATAGCAAATAATCAGGATTAATTTATACACAGGAATTCATTACATTCTATAATAATGCCATTTTGTGGACCTCATTTAATTTTCTTCAAACTCTTCTTTCCCTATTATCTATAACCACTTCATAAGACAAAGACTCCTCTCTGACAACATCTTCACGTGGCTTGCTCTCTCCTGGCAACATATTCAAGCTCCTTCCACTAAAGCCATCCCCTCTCCTCTGAAATTTCTCACCAATAAAATGACCCTTAGTCTTCCTCATAGCTTCCTACTGCTGCAGTTATTTCCTACCCTCCTTAGAACCTCTGGCTAATTTAGCACCTATGCATTTATTCAACACTTTCTCTTGACTTTGATCCTCTTCTGCATGTTATACCTAACCTCACTCCACTAATACATTATATGGTTTGAAGTCCAGCCCTAAAACCATTCTCCTTAGCCTAAATTTTCACTATAGGAGGTGGAAGGTGCAAAAGGTCCTTCTTGATGCCTAAAAATTATCATGTTTCAACACTTAGTCATACAGTCTAACCTGGACTAATTTAAGTGTGATCCTTGGTTTTATTCATTCTTTAGAAAGGAAAATGTTGCCTCTATGATCCACTTATATGGGAATACAAAAATCTTCCTTCAGATCAACCTTACAGTGGACACTGCAGCTTCCCCTGAGGAAAACCAAGCCGAAACTATTAAGTAGAATCTAAAGACATAGCAATCTGAGATCATATGGCTTCCTATTAAGTGGAGGGAAGGCGGCCCATGAGGTAGATGACTTTGAAAAGCTAAAAGAAACCACTAACAAGTGGGATGCAAATACATTTCAGTAAATTTCTCATCGGAATATTGCCCTTATTTGATACATAACATTAGATCCAGAAAAGCCAACAAGATAACTTATTCTAAAGGTTGATTTTATTATTCAGTCAGCACTAAACATTCATGAGATTGGCCTATATACACCATCACAGAAGCTTCTCAACTTGTCTTTCAAAGTCTTTAATAATAAGAGGTAAACAAGTTTGAAATCATTGCATTTCTGAGTTGTAGATGTTAACCTCTACTATAAGAAGTCATCGGAATATATCAGACCCTTTTTCTACTGCCTAAAATTGTTTTCAGTGTCCGCCTACTGAATAACATCCCTCCAAGACCTTGCTCCAAATGTAGTCAGAATGGTCACTGTTGTAGGGCATGCCAACAGTAAGCTGTGTACTTTAAGGGTACCCACTAAAATTAGATTGTCTAGTGCTGAGCATTCTTCTTTTTCCTCTGCACTATGGCCCAAGTGAACCCAGACGAGTTCTTTCCTAGTCCCTGTGTAACTGAAAACCTACAAATTTTGGAAGACCCTTCAAACATCTCAAATGCCAAGCTCTAGATAACTTAGAATGAAAGTACTTTGTCACTCCACGTTGCCTTTCCTGCAATGTTCAAACTCTTGGCCTCAATTGCTATCACGGAAATTGATAGTAATGTCTTCAGACCTTGAAAAATTTCCAAGCTAATGTGAAGGTGTCTACAAATTATGGCTCCCACATCCATTTTTAGTCAACTTTAGTCAACACTACCTTTTCCAATCTCCTTCCAGAATGATGCATCATAATTCAAGTTGTTATCCATCCTTGGCTACCCCAAACATACAGCCATAATTTTTGAAAATAATTTTAAAAATAGTTACAAGTGGAAACAATACAGAATTTCACTAACAAAGTGATACAAATTAAACAATAATGATTAGAGTACATACTGTGTGAACAATTATTTGTTCAGATTACCAGATTACGTGTAAACGTTGGCCACTTTAATGGCTTCTTCCCTGACACCCCACAAGTCTCCCATTGTTTCTCCTCATTTTGACCCTAGAGACTGGAATATTGCCACCACATCCTTTGTCTCATTGCGACAACTACTTAATATCTCTTTAAAACCTAATCAGCCTACCCTATTAAAAGACAAAATCTATTTTGGCCCTCTCTTTGCAAAAGCTACAGCTTATTACTTTTTGCCTACTAAGACCAAGGCTTTTAATTTCTGAAAAACCCAGAAAAGAAACACCGTACCAGGCTTTCAAAGAAAGCAAACTGGTCAAACAACGTCATGATTCATCCAGATGGCTGACACTGACAAAAGATCTGCAAACACTGTACAGTTTCAAGGTAGATCCTAAGGCGATATTTATCTCATCAAATGCAACAGTTACATTATTTTGTTATATAGATCTTGCTTTATGTTGTCTAGTAGAAAAATCTCACCATAAAGTATAAAAAGTAAAACTATATTAACATGCTAAGCTGTAAAAGCCTCAAGTCAACAACTTCTGACTTAGCCAGTTCTCCTGATAAACCACTACTGTTATGAACTATTAAACTACATTGGGTCACTTTGATGAATTTTTGCATCTAAATTATTGTATCAATTAAATACCCTTCTCTGACAAAACAAAACAAAAAGGATATAAATGAAGGTCCATTTTGTACTGAAAAAATATGATACAGTTACTTTCTCTTAGTTCAATAAGAAAGATTTGTACTAAAAATGCTTAGACAGGATATATTTTCATCTTGTATTCTGAATTACTGCTATGAATACAATATGCTTTGTATTACTTTGTTGACTGACCTACTAACCTGTTCTGAAACTGCTTTATTGCTATTTATTTCCCATTGATATGAGTTGCGCAGTTAAATTTAATGAAAGAAAGTAAAAAAAAATACAAAGGTAGAAAGAAATGAAATTCTCTGTAGTTTTGAAAAAAAATAATTTCTGAAACATTCTCTTAACAAAACTCCATATAATACTTTTTTTCTAGTATAAAAGTCAGATGACTCTGAAAGAATAACACAAAATCTTCATATAATGACTGTCCTTTCAATAGAGTTTAGGACCTAGGCTTTTTTCTTTCATCTATATCACTCATTACTCTTCTTAGATTTAAACTATGCTTTTTACACTATCTCCCTGTACTTCTCATATCTCTTTTCACTTTCACGTGAACAAACGTGGTTGATACTCACTAGTGCTAGCTATTAACATATACCATCTCCTCTCAGCACTGCATATATCTGACCTGACTTTTGAGTCTCTTATTTTCCTTTCATCTTAGCAAAGTTATCACTAACCAGTTTCATTTGCTACACAATGATATTTCAGGGTTTTCTTTTTGGTCCCTCACTTTCATACCTACCAAGCATTATGTTACTCTCCAACACAGGACCCATAGTCATTTCACACACATGCCATCAATTTGGAAGTAAGATATCTCGCAGTATGAGTGGGCACCTTCACAAGTTGAGTAGAAGTTATTTCCAGAGAAGGGCTCAGCTATTACTCATTCCCTTTTTACCTGATATTATTTCAAGGTTTATCTACTTTCACCCAATCAGATAACAACCTAGCATTTATTAGTCCAGTTATTCAAGAGACATCTTAGGATTCAATTGAATATACATACTCTTGCCATATCTCAATCTATCAGGAAAGTAGAAAAGAGCTAAAAACATTCATAAAGTCCACCTCAATAAAGGAATGATTGAGAGTCACAGAGACTAGGTATCCCTCTTCCCAATTACTGTCCTTCAAATCACTATTATCCCCCAAGAACCAACAGTGCATAGTCCCGTTGAACTTTGCTGTGGTCACAATTCTCTGCTATTTAAATAAGTTAAAACTTTCTAACTATGGGACTCAGAAGTGTCTCATCGCCTTGGGATGTAAGAATCAGGGATTTAAATCGTTAGTGAAACAAAATCGTTAGGCTAACCTCAGTAGCATGAGTCCTAGGAGAATGAAGAAGAAAACGGGCAGCAGGTCATGAGTCTATCTGGGCTTGTTTCAGAGTTGAGAGATAATGTCCAAGAGGCTTGCCCCCAGATTGAGGGTTAGAAAGAGCAGAGAATTGTGACCACAGCAAAGTTCAATGGGATCCAGGCATAGTGGATCTATTTAAACCACTGACTTCCTATCCCTCTCTCTCAGAAAATCTTTCTGATAAAAACATGATCAGAAAAATGTGAAATTCCACTCCCCTTAAAGGACAAGATAGACTCCTTGGCATCAGTGACCCGTCAGATTTGTTTAGATTCCTTGACCACTAAGAAAGGTGAGATATACTCTTTCTAGCATAAAAAAAGATGCTTTTAACTAACCAGTTAAGCATTGTTGAAAGCAGAGAAAAGACTGCACAAAAAAGACTAAGAGAAAATCTCGTGAACTTAGCACCTCTCTAAGTCTCAAACTAGTTCATGATTCTCATGGCTTATTACATTAGCTGTACCACTTGTTTTTATTATCATCCTCTTTTTTGAATTATGGCTCCTAAGACTTTTCTCAAGTTTTACAGGATGGGAACAATCACCAATTAACAAACGCTGGTACTGACCACCTTTGTTACATCCTGGCTTCCCCAGATATTTCCCACAGGTAGGCTGCTATACCATCCCATTTGTCAGAATAAAAATCCTCACTTTCCTAGCCATCTGTGTATACGGTAACATGTAAAAGATATGAATGTCAGGCCTGACCTAAGAAAAACCTTCACAATAAAAACTGCTTTAATTGGGATAGTAAAAGCAAGAGGATCACTATGAGTCCCAGCTGCACACTGATACCATGAAGTCCCTGTTCTAAACATATAAAAATAATAAAAAGTTGCTTCTCTCTCCAAACAGAATAAAGAATTTTAGAACTGGGCATAAATTTTTTCACATATCAGAATGTCTAACAGTGTTGCTATGCTTTTATTGACTATCCTTGAAATTTCTTCAAGATAAGTTGAGATTATAAACCCATCTCCAAGCACTATATTTTCTCTCAATCTTCTCTCCAGGCCACCTTCTAATAACACTGATTTCAGCCTGCCTGTGTTATACATAGAATTAATCTGCCTTCCATGAGCAAGTCTGAGTCTTGTTTGTGCCTGTACCACCTTTTACAGTTTGTACTGGGAAATACGGAATATGATTTAGAATTAAATCTTTGTTACTTTAGTTAATATATAAATGTAATTGTCAAAAATACTTAGAGGAAACGGAAAAGATCAGCACATTAGTTGTATGATGAACGTTGCTTTCTTTAAGTTTTTTATTTGCTTTTTGTTTTGCTGAATTAAGGCCTTATGAGTTTGTTGGGAAAGAATATTGTTGTGATCACCCTGGATGAAATAAATGTTCTCCCTACACATTTGCAAATTCAAACTGTGTTTTATTTTGTATTCTTTATTTGAATTTAGTATTAAATATGCAATGTATGGAGATCCTATGATGTCAAGCTAAAATTTAAGAAATGGTTGGGGAGGTAACAGTATTCAGCCATTCAATCACTAGACAAGTAAAACTATGTATTTTATGATCCTATATATTAGCCTTTTAAAATATCATGCTATATTTTCTTAAAAGTTGTAAAAAAATTTGTAGTTTTCAATAATGTAATGTTATTTTATCATCTTAAGATAATTTCCCCCATAGAAGAGATTTTTGTTTCACATAAGTGATTTATTATTAAATCCCATTTCAATTTTAGTAATCTGATGTAGATATGCACGTACCTTCCATCTATTATGACTTTTTTCAGAACCATCAGAAATTGAACCCAGGCCCTTTAGCTTGCTAGACAAGAACTTGTTCTACTGAACTATCTCGCTGTACCATTTTTTTTTGTCTTTTTGACACGAGATCTCATTCTACAGTTCATCCTTGACTTGATCTCATTTTTTTTTTGTAGCCCAGGCTGGTCTTGAAATTACACCAATCCTCGTACCTCAGCTTACCATGTGCTGAGGATATGAACACGTACCACCATAGCTTGGCCCATCTGTTATTCTTTACAAAGTGTTCCTTGATAAATTTTCTGTTTCTCAAATTCTATCTCAGTTAAAAATAGTTCAGCTTGATGTGTAGTCTTAAATGCTTCTATGCATACCTGGATAATTTTGTACGTATTTCTACAACCCACAAATATAACATTTCCCTTTTAATAAGTACCCAGTATTCTTCCAGGGGCTGACTCCAGTTATGTAAGTTATTTTTTTCAGTCATATAGATACGTTGATGGTGGCACAATGAAAGTTTCAAAGGCTTAACTGACAATTTCTTGATCCTGGTCCAATAGTTACGTTCTGAAGGAGTAGATATGGAAAGGATGTTAAATATAAGTTTTTTGGTGCATTAAAAATCTGTAGCATAGCTGTCTAAGGCTATTATAATATATTCCTTTTCTTTCATGCCACAGTTACGCATTTTATCTTGAATTTCAAGTATAAGCTTAGATTTTCACCAACTCCTTTATACAGAATAATAGAATACAAAATAAATTAAAATCCTCATGCTGTTCCTATTTACTCTTATAATGTATAGTGATATATTCACTTACTTACAAGAATTTCATGAACTATCTTTTAATTTTCAATCAGTTTCCTATCGTATAATTTTTCTAACTGTACCTATGTTACATATAAATATGAAAGTGGTGGCTTACTTTTGTACTGGCATGATCTTCCATGCCTGTGTCGACATTTAAAACAGGTCTTCCAAAGGATGTTATAAGAAAGTGGAAATTCTTTCTTCCTAATGACATTATGGAGGAGGACTGATGCAATATTTCCATTTACTGGATATGTAACATTTTGTATGTTAAAATGAAGATCCAAGTAGGTTTTATGAAAAATTAGCATGTCTTTTTGGTCAGTGACTCCTGAAATATCTGGGTATAAATGCTTCCTAACATAAAGAAATATACAAACACAACAGAGTCAAAATTTTCATTTCAATTGCCGTTTAAATGCATACATTTATTAGTCGTATGTATTTAGTTATTTATCGTAATAATTCAATGGAATATTTTCCTACATTACAGCATATTGATGCCCTAATTTATATAGCAAACAGTATTTGACTGTTTGGACTTCGAAAAATTGTTTTCTTATAGTGTTTTTAAGATATTAAAATCCAACATGAATATACTTAATCATGATAAATATGTATGTTAAAATCCACACAATATGGCAGAGACTTATACTCACAGTTTTCTCAGATAACTTGTTGTGGAGTGGATCCACAATGGACTCAGTATAATACCTTGGCAGGTTTGAGCCACGGACAGTAACCATGAGATATTGCTGGGTGCACACAATGGGATAATCACTGGAGTTAAACAATTTAACCACTGATTTTGAGAATTAGGTACTACAAAGGGGAAGATAAAAGATGAAAGATAATATTTCATTGAATGATTAATGAAATAGGTATATCTTCTTTGATAAAATTGGAAAAGGAGAAAATAGAGCTTTATAAATTACTTAGGAAAGGTGAAGAATACACAAGGAAAATACAAACATGTAGAAAAATTGGGCATGATATAATTGACAGAAACAACTATGTAATGTGTAGAAGAAAACATTTGAAAGATCAAAGAAAACACAATTGGAATACTAAGACAAATATATCTTATTAAGGAGAGCTACAAAACTCCAAACCCTCAAATATCTATAACTTACCACCACAGCAATATAAAAACAGTGTCCAATACAGATGGGAGAGAAGTAGGTTTTTCATGTTGCCCAACAGAGTGTGCAGGCGAAATAAGTTTCTAGGAGATGAACTTCCAAGTTGAGTTTGAGTAGAATCTCTGACATCATAAAAGCTGCTCGTGACGTAACCTCCGACCTCTTAATATGACCGACCAATAGGAATGCTACATAGAAAAATCACAATCAAATTAGATGTGATTTCATAAATCTAAACCAAATTTTATATTTTCAAAATTAATCTTTTTGTTTTGGTGAAAACAAGTATCCTAGTCAACACTTGTAAAATATTATCTTCTATTTGATATCACCTTCAGAATTATATACTAACTTAAAATAATCTAAGTGGTTATGAAAATAATTATAAAATATATGAGATGTGCCCGAGGTGAATTAAATATCAATATTAATTATAAATAACAAACAAATTCCTATCAAAATTATATTTTAACTAATATATATGCTTATTTATCTACTCATCACTTACCAACAAAGTTGAAAAATGTTCTCTACCTTTTTTTTTTCCAGAACAAGTGTTCAAACTACTGACCTTGCACTTACCATGCAGGCACTCATGCCATAGAAATATCTCCCGGTCCCCAAATTGAAAAATGTGCAGAAAACTCTAAGGCATAAGCTATTTTTCTTCCAGTAGAAATATGACAAAAGGCTATACATAGGTAAATATTTAAATTTTTCATGCAGTTCATGCTCTCTGTTAAACATGTAATACTAAAGGAACGCTAGTTTAGTCCTCAGAAATTTCAAAACAGAATTCTCTCATATTAAGGTTATTTTCACCTGAAAATGACTAGAAAATGTAAAGTGAGTTATAAAAATGAATTTATATTTTATAAGATCAGAGTCATGATATTACAAAAATGATGAATTTATGTAACTTCTGGAATAATCAAACATTTTTTACATGGGCAGCAATCTCACTATAACCACTAATGACTTCTTTCTACCTCTCTTCATGTCCTGAAATAAAACTGCAAATGCAGTTAAATGAAATAAGTCAAGCACAGAATAATAAGTATTGTATGATTTTTCTTCTTTGTGCGACCAAAAATATAAATATTATATAATAAAAGAAAACTGTCAAAAGCAAATATACCTGTGCTAGAACTTGTAAAATATTACTTTTTAATTCATATTACCCTCACAGTTATATACCAATTTAGACAATAATTCCAATTTAATTTTATTTTATTTTGGAAAGCAAAATCAGAAGTAAAAGAAATAGAAAACAAAAAAAGTAATGTACAACAATATATGTGTTATAGAATTTCTAAATAGGAATACCAGATTATAATGATTGTCACATAATCTATTTTTATCTTCAGATCAATTGCTCAAATTAACAAATCTGCTTATGCAAGACTGGGGAAATAATTTACTATTGACATTTTTTCTTTCTTTTCTTTTCTATTCTTTTCTTTTGTATTTTTGTGGGTGGAGCACTCTGTATATGTCCAATAAATCCAGTTCCAAGTTCTAGTTTAGTTCTGCTACTTCCTTCTAACTTTTATCTGCTTGACCTATCTTCTTGGGATAAAGGGGTTTTCAGTTCTCCTGTTAAGATTGTGGTGTTGTGTATTAGATTTTTCAAGTCCATTAAAATTTGTCTTATATAACTGTGTGCTCTCATGTTGGGTATATATCAATTTATGAGAGTTATCACTTGCTCTCGAAATTTTCCCCTAACCAGCAAGTACTGGTTTTATTTCATTTGATCATTCTTGGTTTGATGTGGAAGCTATTTGCACACAGGATTGGTACTTATGCTTCTTTCTGAGAAGCAGATGCATGTTGTACATTTTCCCATCCATTGATTTTCAGGCTATGGATTACTTATGAGTTAAATTTGTTTCTTGTATGCAGCATTGTGTTGGATTTTGCTTCCTAATCAACTTTGCCAGTCTATTTATTTTAATCTCTGAATTGAGCACATTCATGGTTATAATGGAGATATATTGACTTATGCTTGACATGTTATTTACCTTCTGTTGTTTTCCTCCTTTTCCTTCTCTGTTTAATTATTTGCCCTATTTTATGGAATATTTTTATTTTCTTTAAGGGTGTTTTGGCTTGATCTCTGTCTGTAGGGCTGGTTTTTAATCATGAAATTCAACTCTACTTTGTTGTACAAATATTTCACTTCTCTGTCAAAGATGAGAGAATGTTTTTCAGCATATAAGAGCCTATGCTGGAACTTCTTATCATGGAGGACTTCCATTACTGTCCTCCATGCTCTTCTTAACTTAATGGATTGTAAAGAGAAATCTGCAGTTATTCTGATGGCTTTTATTTAAATGTAATGTATTTCTTTTCTCTGAACAAATTTTAGTACATTGTTCTTTGGCTGGATGTCTGGTATCTTATATGTTTTTCTGTGTTTTCAAGTGGATTGATGTCATTTGGAGTTCTATAAGTTTCAGCTAACTGAAGGCCAGGATGTTTCCCCATATTTGGAAAATTCTGTGCTATTGTATCTACCCATATTCTTTTTATATCATTTTTATTGACTACTTTTTCATTGATGTCTATTGCTCTCACATTGGTCATCTCTTCTTCATTCTTTTTTTCCCAAGCATATAAAATGGTTCAAAAAATTAAAAATGAAGTGTCCTTAAGCAAAATAGAAGGAATTCAACAGTGGTTCTTGTATTGCATAAGGTTATCTTCATAATAATTGTTTAAGTTGCCAGATATAAACCTGGAAAATTGGTTTACAAAATATTAGAAGAACTTAAAAGGAAGAAAAACATAGGTATTAATTGCTCCTTTGAACCGACCAGCAGAAATCAACAACTGAACTGTT
>PVJA010021025.1:25000-36157 GCA_004027025.1 Myocastor coypus | reverse complement strand
GGGTAGTCAGCGAAGTCCAGTTTCCTTCATGTCACACCAACAGGAAGGAATAAAACCCACCTACACGAACCCAACCTTCACCAACTTCAAAGTGTTCTGACTCGCAGCCGTGACTCAGCTGAGCACCTCATCCTCGACCCACCTTCTTAAGTAGTTGCCATTTTAGCTCACCTGTCAAGGAAAGGTTGTTAGAAACAAACCGAGTGTACTCATCTGGGTGTGTCCTAGAACCGTACTGATGAGGAAGCGCAAAGAGCCTAGGTACCTCACTGAGCAAGCCTGGGAGGACAGAAGCTGTGGAATTTCTATACCCAAACCCAGCTCCATCTTTAAGAACGACACTCAGTACTAACATAGTCATTAAAATCTAGATGCTAATTAATGTTCTTGAATTCATATGGATGGAGCACGCAGAGAATTTCGAATATAACAGTGATGCAAGAAAACAAATGCACTGTAAACAAGTCGCTAAGCTACAAATTCTAGCAAGATCTGAGCCTGTGCCAGGGTTACCTTGATGCCCATTTTGCGTAAAAGCATGAGTTACACCCTAGCCCCTGAAGGCCGTAGCCTTATACAATGATACATGCATATCTGACGATGGCACTGATTGGCTAATGAGAAGAAAAGGGGAGGCAATGAACAAAGAAATTGCTTTTTAGAATGGTATTAGATTAGCAGGGCATAACAAATTTAGGGAAACGGAGGAGCAGAAGAGATGCCTCACTACTGCAGCTAGCTTTCTCCTCTTTTCTACACTGGGCAAGAAAGTTACAGCAGTAATTACAACTGAGCAGGAGGCCGAGGGTAGCAAAACTGACTGGAGAGGTAGGTGTGCCCTGCTAATTATGAAACTCCAGGACACACGCAGAACAGCTCCCAAAACCCTGTGTGTGGACTTCTCTCAAGAACTCGAGCAGTTTTGGATAGGACGGCAGACCTGGCATCAGCCCAAGGAGTGGGCGATACCCAAAGGCCGTCACCACTGAGTCCCCGATCTGTGCTCTCCCAGGGGAGCTGGCACTCGCTCTGCTGGCACTCGCATACACTGATTTCCCTGCTCCTACTTGGCCCAGACTTGCTCTGCAGAACCTGTTCTCCCCCACGCACACCTCTAATAAATATAAAGCACGGCTACCGTTTGCGTTTGTCATGACCAATTCTGTGAGGAGGTTTTTTTATACTAGAAAACTAGGGCTCAAGGAAACTAAGCAGCACAGTCAAAGTTAGACAAATGGGTGTCCCCACAGATCCCAAGGCCCCCCAGATCCCAAGGCCCCTAGCATTTCTCACCTGTAGTCAGTCTCAAATAAAACATGCAAATGGATATGAAATAAAGCCCCTGAGGGTGAATGGGGGCCTGACTGGCTTTATCAGTCATCATCGGGTGGATACATATTCTTAAATATTCAAACCCCTTAGGAGGAGATTCCAGCTGCCTGTATAGCATGGAAAGAGCTTGAAAGTCATTACTGACAAGTATAAACAATCTGAAGATCAACAATCCTCCTTGGTCCATCAGAGAGCCGAGGACACAGTCCAACTGCTTGGCAGATACAGACTTTCAAGCTACCACTGTCAAAACCTCTGTAAGAACAGCAGCCAGAACACACAAAGCATAAGTGCAATGGACGGGTTTCCAGAGGCTCAGAATGAAGAACTCTGAGAATTTAAAACGCTAAGGGGAGAAACAGGCTTAGAGGGACACATCCACAAGCTTTGTCTCCAGAAGTTCGACCAGGGTCTCACAGTGAAGAGTGAAGGGAAAAAATCCCCCCACACTTCCACTAGGGGAAGAGGCATCAAAGGGGCCCCTGAGCACCAGAGGAGGTTGCTTCTAGGACCCCAGGAGATATCAGTGTGGATGGAGGCTCAACTCCATTGTGAAAAATGGCATACTACTTGCACAGAACCTACCCATAACCCCATGTATGCTTGCTCTATCTATCTATCTATCTATCTATCTATCTATTTATTGTCTTTATGAGGCAGGGTCTCACTATGCAGTTGAGGCTGGCCTTGAGCTCACTTTTGTAGCCCAGGCTGGTCTTGAACTCGCACTGATACTCCTGCCTCAGCCTCCCAAGTGCTGGGATTGCAGGCGTGTGCCACCACACCCAGCTGACCCCCGTGTATGCTTTAAATCACCTCTGCCTCACTCATCCTACCAAATGCAATGTAAATGCCACATGAAGCTGTTGCACCGCCTGATTAGGGAATGATGACTAGAGATAAGTCTGCATGTTTTATATAAACAATATTTTAAAAACATTTTTGATCCATAGTTGGTCGAATCCATGAATTTGGAGTGCACAGCAATGGAGGAGTCTTGATTCTTAACAAAATCTGCCTTCAACAGAGCTACATTCCATAAGACCATAGAACCTGGCTGAAGACCTACTTACTGTGGTTGCTTTGACCCCTACCCTGTGTCCAGCTTTCACGACAGAATTACGAGGCAGATGGAAAGGCAAAAGAAAAGAAGGAGAAAAAAGTAAAACGGTTTGGAACAACAAAATGAGCCTCAGAGCTGAACTCAGACATAGCAGGGGTGAGGGAATTGTATGACCAGCGATTTCAGATGACCATGATTAATACAGTGTACAAACAGCTACACGGAAAAGTGCACAGTGCACAAGTCACACTCTGGTTTTTAAAGCTCTGCATGAGAAAGTAACATGCTTGTTTTCACATTTCAGTGGACAGCTAGGTCCTAGCAATATACACGCACGCGCACACACTTGAAAAAGGTGAGCAAGGGATGGACAGACGGAAGGGCATGGCACAGGTGGAGGTGGAAGAGAGGCTGCAGGCCACTGTGCCACATGACACATGTTATGGTTTGTGTCTACTTGTTCCCCCAAAGCCTCATGCAGTCATGGGGCAGGAACTTCTACGGTCCACTGGGGTTATGTGCCTTAGTACTGCTGGGATTATGGATCTTAGTGCCACTGGGATTATGGGTATGCATACCTTCCCCAGCCCGGGGCAATAGCCTGAATGCATTATAAGAGAGACAGAGAAGCAGGCTCTCTCTCTCTTTCTCATTGCTCTTATGCCCTAGTTGGCCAGATGCCTCTGTCACCATTTGTTGCAGTTCCATTGCCATGAACTGGATGCTGTCTGCCCTGTTCCACTCAGCCTTGGAGCCAGGCTCCAAGACTGAAACCTCCAATAACTATGAGCTGAATAAAGCTTTCCTTCCTTCATTTTGGGTGTCAGGTATTCATCCCAGCAAGGACAGAAGAATAACTACGACAACACATCTGTCTACGCAATCATGATAGGGCTTCCATATTTACAGTGAGGCACCACTGGCTGGCCTCCTTCTAAGAAGAAGCCTAGAGGCGTGGTTTGGGGATCAATAACCACAATTCCCTTACCAGGCTTTTAAGTGATATGATTTAAGGCATTACTTTCAGAAGTACAGCTTCAAACTTACTTTTCTCCAAAATGTCTCAAATGCCAGAAATCTTTAATAAAAATTTTTGTTTCTTAACAACAGCATTCATTCTGTCTCACTTACTCAGAACCAAAGCCAACATAAACTCTATAAACATTGTTTATAAGTATGGTTATGTATACTGGGGAAACAATAACCAAGAGAGCTCAAAACAGTTGCCTCAGAGAAATAAGAATAAAGAGGAGTGGGCAGGCACAGTACACAGTTTTAATTAAAAGTGTGGTAGTACTAGGTGATTCTTATTGTATATGTAATTGCTTATTTTTTCTAGTACAATCAAGAGGGTTTAAAGGAGTTGTTAAAAACAATACCATTTGCACAGCTGCAGGTCTTCGGCCTCCTTCATACAGAGGAGGACATTTCTAGTGCAATAAAACAAGTGTCAGAGTCCTCTTGTTCACAGAGCAAAGAAATCCTTTCCAGATTCCACTTGATCTAGCGTTTGCTTCGTTTCCACTCAGCTCCTCCAAAGCAATCTCTGCCACTCCTCATCCTCCGTGGCAGAAGACTGCAGCAGGCCCACTTCAGTGGGGCTGCCAGGGCCACGCAGCAGATTGTGTTCTAAGAACTCACAATCAAGATTTAGAACTATGGCACTGAGCTTGTGCAGGACTAGGATGTCTGCAGATTTGGATTATGACATGTCACAATTCTCCAGGGAGAAAAGGTGTGAAAATAGCAATAAGCTAGATGATGGGGTGCCTGCTTAGGCAGATACTGGGATTGGGGTTCAATCCCTGGTATGCCATGCCAGCCTTGTGCCCAGGGCACGCTGAGGTGGCCATTGAGACTGGGCATGGTAGCATGTACCTGTAATGCCAGCACTTAGGAGGCTGAAACCAGGAGGATCACTACCTGAGTCTGATCTGTGTGGTGAGACACTGTAAACCCTGTACTCAAGATATAAAAAAGAAAAGCTAGATGTTGGGTTTATCTGTTTATAGATGAAAAAGTGGAAGCTTAGGAAAGCTAACTAATGTACTCAAAGGCACTGAGTTGTCTGAGAGGAAAGACCACACACCTCAAACACTTGTCCCCATGGTAACTGGGAGCATCCTCTTGGAAGCCAGATCCAGATTTGACTTTCAGCACACATTGAGTATGCAAAGGATACTACACCCTTGGCTAGGTGTTTCTGCAGTCCTCAGGAGTCATAAGAATGTTCGTGGTCCTCAGCTTCACATTCTTATTCCTAGGTAACATCCATGGAAAACCTAACATCTAGAAAACCCATTTGCATGAAGGCAGCATTATAAGTATAGGAACCATCAGAAACAACATAAATATGCAAGAGAAAAGTCATTGAATAAAGAAAGACTTATCTTTTAGGGTTTTTTTAATGGCCAATAATATCTATTTTTGTAAATTATATCGAAAAACAAGGATAAAATCCCATACTAACCTTAAATATAAAGCTACTCTACTGCCTTATAACTTTAGAAAAAATATATGTCATATATTGGAGATATATATATACATTTGATATATATGATCTAACTTCCTTTTTTTATTTTTATTTTTTTTGTTTCAATTTTTTATTGTTTAAATTTAACAATGGTTATATTACATATTTTCATCATCAGATCAGTTTAGATTAATACATATAGGTATATAAGATTGATCAAACAATTTAACATTAGCCTTTCTAAATCTACTTTACTTTTTTTTTTTCTTTTCCCCTTTCTTTTCTTTGTATATGATCTAACTTCCTTCCTCTAGGCACCACCTTTTAAAGTTCCACCTCCTCCAGTAGCACTACAGGTTGGCAACCAAACCCTTCATCAGCAAGGGCCTGTGGGGACATTTAAAACATCAGCCTTAATAAGACTGACCTGGCAAGTGCAAGGACCTGGGTTCAGTCCCCGGCGCCACATGCCAGGCGCACCGACTCGGTCCCAATTCCCCAGGTGTGCTGTCTGGGCCCTGGATGCAATAAAAAAATAAAGCTATAGGATACTTTTTAAAATGTGATCTTTATTAAACAATTACAACTTTAATCCATAGAGGGTTCGCTAGCATGATGTTTAGTGTCCATTTGGCAGTGACCAACACTTTCACAGTATTAGTGTAACACGTATGTACAGAACTTCCCAACCTTGTGAGTTCTCTTTCTTATTATTTTTGTTTTGTCCGCTAAAGGAAGAGACAGAAAAAGTAATTTCCAGGATTGCATACATATATGTCTAAATTAAGAACAAACCTAGGCAGCCTACTAAAAGCTTTTCTAATTGTAACCATTGCACCCATGTAGGAAACACGGCATAAGCCAACGAAGTGAGAAAAGGGAGAATGGAAGGCTCTCCCGTCAGCTGGGGAGGTGGCAGGATCTGCACTTGTTTTGCAGCGCTAGAAAGCAGACTGAGGGCCTAGGCAAGCACTCTACCACTGAGCTACACTTCAGCCCAGGAAAAATGAAATAGAATGGCTGAGACTAAAATTCCTAGAAATAATTTCAGAACACAGGAGAAGTGGAATTTTATTGCACTGTAATTGTTATTTTAGCAGTTTACTGAATCTTAATTTCATTTGAAAATGTTTCTGGCCATCTCTTTAAATTGGTTAGAAATAAGTCTATTGTATAGTTCACTTATAAGCTCACATTTGTTTTACATAGAAATGAAGTTTCAGGGCTGGGGAGATAACTCAGTGGAATAAGTGTTTGCATGGCAAGTGCAAAGTCCTGAGTTTGATTGCTGGTACCGCAAAAAAACAAATAAATAAATAAATAAAATGAAAATGAAGTTGCTATAAAGATTTCAGCAAAATAAATTTTATTTGAAATTATAAAAAAAATAAAATAAAATAAAACATCAGCCTTGACAGTGAGCCTATATGCGATCCTTCTCTCTCTCTTTCTTTTTTTTTTTTTTTTTTTTTTTTTTGTCTTTTTGAGACAGGGTCTCACTATGCAGCTCAGGCTGGCCTTGAGCTCACTTTTGTAGCCCAGGCTGGTCTTGAACTCGCACCGATCCTCCTGCCTCAGCCTCCCGAGTGCGATCCTTCTCTTTTCCCTTCCTGGCCTGAATAATCCATTCCAAAAGCCACCACGAGGAGTAGAGTAAGGTAAAAGGGACACGTCTGTGGGTTGGTGGGGCTCCAGGGCACCACACAAAAGCCCATGTAGGCTGAGAAGTACGCACATGTGGACAGCTGTCAGGCACAGCGTGGCAAATATGAGGGGCAAACAAACTGTGGCTGTAGCCTGAGTACTTGGGAGTTTTCCACACCAAGCAATTCTCCAGTTCTCTGCAGACATCAATTGGGTGGCTCTTACTTATTTTCCAGGAGTTATCATCAAATTCAATGTTATGATTTGGGTCCAGTTCTACCCTGAAAACCTCATGCACTCATGGGGCAGCTTCTGGAGTTTGTGATTATTGTGTGTACAGATGCTGCACTTGCCCTGGGGCGGATAATTTGTACTGCAATGTAAGGAGGGGAGAGAAGCTTGCTAGCTGCCTGAGCTGCTGCCACTTCCTCTGCTCTCTGCTGTTTGCTGCTGCCAACGAAGGTTGCTCTCTGCCTTGTGCCACTCTGTCTCGGAACCAGCTAAGTATGGACTGACATCTCCACTAACTGTGAGCTAAGTAAACCTTTCCTTCCCTAATTTTGAGTGTCAAATATTTGTCCCAGCAATGACAGAAGAGTAACTGAGACATTCTGTATGGTAAAGAAAGGGCTCATTCCATTGACTGCCTCCACGTTCAGTGCCAACCCTAAGCCACAGGTGGACACCTACACTTTTACCTGCTTGGCTACAAATCGAGAGCTCCCGTGACCTCCTTCCTGGGGTCAGTGCTTTTCTGTAACAGCTTTCAGCATCCAGGGAAGCCCTTTGCTTACTATTCCTAGTTCATTACAAGGGTGCAACTCAGGAAGAGACAGGCAGGGAAAGAGGTGAGATTTACAGTCTACATGTTCTTTCCAATGGCTTCACCCTTGCAATATCACTAATTGGTCAGCAACGCAAGGTTCCTCACACCCCATAGTTTAAGATTTTCATGGAGGCTCCATTACATAGGTGTGATCCATTAAATTACTCTCCAGCCCTTCTGTTTTATCTGGAGCTTGGGTCTGGGAGTGAGTGGATTGACAACTCCAACCCTCCCCGTCATGGGATTGGCCTCTCTAGTTGATTCCTCTGGAAAGCCACCATGCAAGCTTCATCACATTAACTCAGGTATTGAAATTACTTTGAACATACTGCAAATCAGAATTTATTTTTATATTTATTTATTTACTTACTTACTTACCTACTTACTTTTAATAAGAAATAACAATATGATAGTTTCAAAACATGTTAGTAGTAAATTTGCAATAATTGACACATTGCATATTCTTGTCCTCATAGTAGTTATACAGAGCACAGGGTGTAGACATGATAAATTTTCTAATCGATACTGGTAAGGAAAGAAAAAAAGAAAAAAATTTTCATCTCTTGGAACTGAGAGGAAGTAGTTGTATACATAGTCCAGTGTTTCATAATTGCATTGGGTTACCAGTGAAACTGACAGTGTTGGAGGCTGTTGATTTAAGCCTCTTACAGCTCAGCATACTAATCTAGCTCTGCATTTTATGCCTCATAATTAAGCTTTTCTGCTGGGTGATCAAGGGCAAGTTAAATCAAGACCTATATAACAAAACATTCATCTTTTGTATCTTCCAAGGTCAAATCCCCTCAGGATTAACTTTAGAACCATGTACAGTGCTTTGTAGAACTGTTGTCAGTGTCAGCCTTCAGGACGAGTCACAGCCATTGCTTGGCCAGTTTGCTTTCTGTGAAAGCCTGAATGTTTTTTCTCTAGGTGACTCTCCTTAGACACACTGTACTTCATTTATCCCTTTCCTCTGAGGTCCCATAATCTCCTTGACCAGAAAATTTGGGACACCACTAAGTTATAGGATGTTATAGCACAAGTTCTCTTATGTCCTGAGTCCTCACTGACTTTGAAGGGCTAGGGCCAAAATGTTGGCTCTCCTCATAGCCTTTCTTTTTCTCCAATTTTTGGTCGGTTAACTTACATTCTCAGCCCTCCAGCAGAGAAGCTTCATGATACTGTAACTCTATAACATAGGTAATTAATCTTAACATCACTGTCTTTCTGAATGTCAAACATCTTAGACTTAGCTTGAAATTGGTATTTTCCATCAATCATTGATATTCTAATAAACCTCTATGGAATGTGATAAAAGCAGATACACATTTTTATGCAGACATTTAGAAATCCAAGGATGTAAGGGCTGGGGAGATAGCTCCATGGCACAAGTGCCTGCCTAGCAAGTGCAAGGCCACGAGTTTGAACCCCGGTTCCACAAGAAGAAGGAAAGAAAGAAAGAAAGAAAGAAAGAAAGAAAGAAAGAAAGAAAGAAAGAAAACCAAGGATGTACAAATTTGTAACCTGTCAAGCCTGTGGCATTTTGCCTAGTCTCTTATTCTCAATTAATACCCTTTTTTGTTTTTTTGGTAACCAACCATTTACTTGAGAGAGAGTATAGCAGTAACCAAGTTTATAGTAGAAATAGCATACATCTAAAAGACCAGAATGACAGGCATTCCAAGCATAGTTTTAGTGTTGCACGTTGTTATCATCAATGTAAAAAACCTTTTGAAGGTTCTTAGGACCGATATGTGATTCATCCTGTTTAGATAAGTGCATAGTTTTGCTCCTGCTATGCTTCCTCTCTTCTGCTTCCAGTCACTTTGTTGTCACAAAAATTTTTATAAAGGAAAAATTGGGCACATATATGTTGATGAAATGACCTAAGTGGACGTCAGTTGGGAAGGGGAAAAAAAATGGAAGCGTTGTTCCTACAGCAAAGAAAGTCAGAACCCTAAACGGAATAAATGAAAATGAGGCACATTCCATGACACACGTGGCCTGTAACCTGAAAGTGTTTGTCACAAAAGCCAAAGGAAGACTGCGGAACTGTTCTGGGGGGAAGAGCCATCATAACCAAGTGGAAAACACGGTTTAGACCCAGATCTTTTTACTCAGAAGGATGTTTACAGAAGCTTGTGGAAACCTCATCAGAATCTTAAAACTCAATGGTAGTAAAGTATTAATTTCCTAGTTGGCATCCCCATACTATTGGATATCTAGGAAACGGCCTCATTCGTAGGAAATGTAACTGCAAGTATGGTATGCATTAACTGGATAGAGCACCACATAAGAGTGGTTTCAACAAAGAAATTTGTCCCATTGTAATTCCAGAGTCTGCAAGTCAAAGTTCAAGGTGTTGGTCATGCTGGATTCTCCCAGAGTTTTCTCTGTGGTCCTGCATCTTCATGCAACTTCCTCTGTATGTGCCCATATCCTGACCTCCCAGTTCCATAAAAACAACCCCCTCATTAGATTAGGGTCAACCCCACAGCTCCATTTTAACTTTACTACTCTATTTTTTTTATTTTTTGGTGGGACCGGGATTCAAACTCACGACCTTTCACTTGCCAGACAGGTACTTATGCCATGGAGCTATCTCCCCAGCCCCAACCACTCTCTTTAAAGAGCCCAGCTATGAATGCACTCACATTCAACTCACATTCTCGGGTATGGAAGTTATGATGTCAACAAATGAATTTTAGACAGATGTAATTCAGCCCATGAGAAGTACCATGGGAGAGAAGGAGTACTATGCCAATGACTTAAGCAGCTCAGGAAGACAAGTAGCTGTACAGAACTTACACCTTTTCTGTAAGTCTGCTTTGTTTTAAAAAGAAGCAAACATGCTGGGGTTATAGTTCAGCAGCGGAGAGCCTCCATGACATGAGGCCCTGGGTTCTATCCATGGCACCAGCAGCAACAGAAATAGAAAACAAGCAAAAAAAAAAAAACCCAAAAAACAAACAAACAAGAAAAACCAGAAATGTGCTTGAGAGCTACTCTTGCATTCTCTCTAAAACACTTGGGGATAGAATGAAGGCAAGAGAAAAGTCACTGCTTTATTCTGAAAAATTGGTGAGGTGCTCATTGTATCCTTGACATGAGAGGTTTCAGCAAACTTTGAAGTGCACTTCGGAGCTACTTCCTGCCTTGGGATACCGGGTGTCTGACACATGGTATAATAGTTTTGCATTCATCCAAATAACCCTGGCATAATGGTCAGATGTATTTCTGGTCTTTGCTGGATTTCCTGTCCAGTGAGATCCAGGTATTTTTTCAGGATCTGTGGGCTTACTTGTAAAGTAGCATCCTCCGTCACTCTGTGGCTCCTTCCTCATCAGAGGTGTGAGCCCTTTGCCGCACCATGAGCAGATTAGCCAGCAACATAAGCAAGAGGCAGAGAAGAGAGCTACAAAGGAGCTCAAGTTCACATTACTGGATTTTGCCAAAGGGTAACACCATGCCATATGGTGTATGCACAGTGGTGCTGGATCTTTCTTTAAAAGGACATGGAGTTTCATTAAGAGTAAGAGGGAAGAAGAGGAAAGTCGGAGAGGGGCAGATGGATAAAGAGGCCAGGTAGCAATGCATCTCACTGGAGAATACCAAGGCTGCGTGCAGAATCCTCAGAGCTCCTCAGGTCTTCCTCAACAACCTGCCCTCTTGCCCCGCCCCCACACACCCCTGGTCCTGACAGCATCCTAGGTGTTCAATACACTGCAATGAACTCATGGGCCCCAGTAATTTTATCTGATCTAAAGTATGTTCCTCCTGCTTAGGCAGACACAGGGGCTGGAGTTCCATCTCTGGCAT
>PVJA010021025.1:0-22500 GCA_004027025.1 Myocastor coypus | reverse complement strand
TATGAGACCCGGAACCTGATGATACAACCAAATAGCAACATAAGCAACAAAATATAAGGAAGTCACTATTCACTCTGTAAGACATTCCAAATTGTTATTAACATGGAAGGAAAGTGAACAATGTTGGCCCTCCACAGGGTCTTCACCGCGGGGTCTGATGCCTCCCTGCCAACCTCTCCCTGCCCCACACCAGGGTCACCTGCTCCTGGTAGTGGCTCCAGCCCCTGGCCTCCTCTGCCTCCATCTAAAGCTGCATTTGCTGTCCCAGATTCCAACCTCGCATCTATCCCACGAAGAACCCACATCCAACCCCTGCGATTTCAGTCATTTCACATTCAGTCTGGTGCCGTCTTAGCCGCATCCCAACACCGGGAGTGTCAGCTTCTCTTTAACACGTGATAACTCTGTGTTGTCCATTTTACAAATAAGAAAGCTGAAGTCTACCAAAATAGTACAATACTGCCCAAGACTCTGAAGCGAGGAAACCATGGCCAAGGATCTGCCTCTGAATTGACCTCCTTCCCAGAGCGGCCTCCTCCTCTGCTGTGCTGAGCTCCCCAACAGCTCGCTCTTCATCTCCTAAATAAGTCACTTCACATCTCCTGGGCCCAGGCCCACTCAAGGGAAAGGGAAGGACCATGCCAGCACTGCTGAAATTGTGGTTCATACGATGTTCATGATGCCAAGTGAGTGGACAAGGGGCAAAAAAGAAGGCACTGATTTTCTACAGTCATAAACCATGGGAAAAACTGATTTCTACAAAGACCAGAATATGCAGTCCCTTCAGGACTTCTCAAAGCCCATAATGTAACAGTAGACTTCGCGGAGCTTGAGCGGGCAATAGTCTGATTTCCCAACTCTTTTTTTTTTTAATTTAATTTTATTTATTTATTTATTTATTGTGGTACCAAGGACTGAACTCAGGACTTTGAGCTTGCCAGGCAGGCACTTATTCCACTGAACTATATCCCTGGTCCCTATTTTTTTCTTGTTTCAGAACTTTTGTTTGTTAATTTATTTTTTTTATGGCTGGCTCAGCCTGACCTGAGGGCAGGACTGGCACAGCATGTGGTGCCGGGGATCGAACCATGGTCCCTGCAGCCGCCTGCAGGCACCTTAGACCACTGAGCCAACCTACCAGGCCCCTGATTTCCCAACTCTTTATTTTGAAAATTATTAAGTAGACAAAATGAAGCATTTTTCTTCCCAACACATGCTAATGTTCGGAATAACCAAGGAGTGGGTGAAGACAGGCTTCCCCAGACATGCTCCCACTGACAAGCAATGGAAAAGCCATAATGAATTCATGACTCCAGCACAGAACCCCAACAGCCACTGAGATCACAAAATGAAAAACACTAGGGCCGGCCCAATAGCTCAGCAGAGTAATGCACCTGCAAGCAGGAACAGGGGCCGGGGGTTCAATTCCTGGGCCTGCCATGCCAGGTAGGCCCCCGGGGTGTGCTGAGATGGCAACTGAGACCGGGCATGGTGGCGTGCACCTATAATCCCACCTCTTGGGAGGCTGTAAAAAAGGTGGATCACTATGAGTCTGATCTAGTAGTGAGACCCTGAATACCCTATAGACCCTTCCCTAAAATTAAAAAAAAAAAAAAAATTAAATTAAAAAAAAAAAAAAAGAAAAACACTGCCGGGTGTGGTGGCTCACGCCTGTAATCCTAGCACTTGGGAAGCTGAGACAGAAGGATTGGCGTGAGTTCAAGACCAGCCTGGGCTACAAAAGTGAGCTCAAGGCCAGCCTGAACTGCATAGCGAGACCCTGTCTCAAAAAGAACAAAAAAAAAAAGAAAAAGAAAAACACTGATGAGGGAAAAGACAAGATGAAGAAGCGGGGGGGAGGGGCAGGGAGCTAGCTCTGTGGCACAAGGGCCTGCCTGGCAAGTGCAAGGTCCTGAGTTCGAACTCCGGTTCCACAAAAAAAAAGAAGGGGGAAAGAGGTTCCTATGTGTATGTGCAGGATAAGTTGGATAATTGTACTGTCAATCTCTGCTGGGGGGATAGCTCAGCAGCCTAAGCACCTGCCTGACAAGCACAAGGTCCTGAGTTCAAACCCCAAAACTGTAAGGAAATAAATAAATAAATAAATAAATTCCTGGTCTTTTGAAAGGAATATTTAATACTTAAATTCTTGCTTCTTTTTTTAAATTTCTTATAACTTTTTTTGTTGCTTTTTAAATCCAATTTTACATATTTATACCTGGTAGTCTAAACAACTAATTTAAAGATGACATCATGCAATACAGCAACCACTGTGGAATTATTACTTCATTTAGTGAAATTGTATGTTGTTTCTAACACTGCTTTTCTAATTACTATTTTGTATTCTTTAAAAAAGACAGACAGAAAGACATAAAGGTATTAACTTTTTTTTCTTTTTTTTTGTCTTTTTGAGACAGGGTCTCACGATGCAGTTCAGGCTGGCCTTGAGCTCACTTTTGTAGCCCAGGCTGGTCTCGAACTCACACCAATCCTCCTGCCTCAGCCTCCCGAGTGCTGGGATTACAGGTGTGCACCACCATACCCGGCTTAAGGTATTATCTTTTTTCTTTTTTTCTTCTTTTTTTTTTTTTTTTGGTGGGACCAGGGTTTGAATTCATGACCTTGCACTTGCCAGGCAGGCACTTGTGCCACGGAGTTATCTGATCAGCCCCATAAAGGTATTACCTTATTCCTAGTGGAAAACACCACACCAGCACCTATAAAAATTTACTGTCCCCCATCAACCCCACTATGATTCAACGTCCAGGTTCTACCACCAACTGGCATGAAATACAGAGGCAAGAGAAATACGCTAGGTCATTATGAGTCTGTGATCAGAAAACCCAGAGAGTGAGACCACTCTAAGGCAAAAGGCCTGATTCTTTAACATTCTCCGTAATGGCAGTTGTAGAGGTAGCTCAGTGGTTGAGTACTTGCTTTGCATGTACAAGACCCCGAGTTCAATCCCCAGTACCACCACAGAAAAAAACTTCTTAAAGAAAAATGTTTTTAAGAACAGTAGTCTAAGACAAATATCATCATTATCATCATCTAAGTCAGGCACAGTGCTAACATTCTGGAAGTCGAAGTAGGAAGACTGCAGGTTCAAGCCCAGCCTGGGCGGTGAGACCCTACCTCAAAGTAATAATAATAATGATAATGACAATAATAATAATAATAATAATAATAATAATAATAAAAGGGCTGGGGACGACACTCATTAGAAAGGCCCTGGGTTCGGGCCCCACAGTTGCCATCATCATTATCACTGTGACATCCTTGTTTCTCATCTTCTTCTTCTCTCCTCCTCCCTCTTCTCCCCCCGTCCTCTTCTCTCGTGCCTGGTGAAGGGATTCTACCAGACCCTTACACAGCAATGACATGGGCAGAGGGGCAGCCAACCCTTGGGTTTGTACCATTCTTATCTATAAATAGAAAATGCTTTGAGTATTGAAGATGAAAGATATCGCAGAATTGCAAGGCAGTACTCATTACTCTGAAACTAAAGAAGTTACACAGGAACATGCAGGTCCCAACTCACTGAAGGCAAGAGGAAGGATGCGCTTGTCAGCAGAGGAAGGACCAGGTCCTCACCCTTGGGCCGGGTCACTGGTGCTTCCTGAGCTTCCTCCCCCACCAGGGGCCTCCTTCCCGGCTCTCAGGCAGGGATCTGGGTCGCTGGCAGAGGTTGCTGTGTCTGAAATCAAGACTACCACCATGAGTTTGAAAAGAGTTAGAACCCTCAGAAAGCCCAGGGGCGGGCCTAGCCACAGGGGCAGGAAAGCCGATCCTGGTGGAGGGGCTGTCCTTCATTGAGGAGAGTGCTGACCTTCAGGGAGGATGCTTTCAGGGGACAGAGCTCAGATAGCAGGGCCAAGCCAGGCGTGCGTGCGTGCGTGCGTGCGGGCAGCCTGGAGATCCCCGCTCCTCCAGCGGGGAGAGCCATGACGAACCCACCTACAGCAGGAAGCTCTTCTTAGAGCCAAGTGTGTGTGGCGGGGAGACGCAGAGCTGGGGAAACCCCAGCAAAATGCGCCGGAGATCCCGCCCTGGGGACCTGACTTCCTGCCTCTACAGCCAGTTCTTGAGGGAAGCACCCCTGAGGTAGGTCCCTGCTGGAGCCCCCCTGTAGAGGCGGCTTAGCTCAGACCCTGCCGCCTCCCAAACAGTATTATTGGGCCAGTGATTATTTTTTTGAATTTTAAATTAAAAAGTTAAAAGCAGTTAAATATCAAATAGACACTGAATGAAATAGGGCTTCAAACAAGTAATCTTAGGTTAACCTGTGATTGGGAAAGGCGTAGGATTGGAATTCAGCTCTTAGGCTGCTGTGGGGCAATCTTTGAACCACACAACCCTTGAAGTGTTCAAAGAGCCTAGGAGAGGAGCTGGTGTGAGTATCTGGGTCACACACAGTCGCTCCTGTGGGAGGCAGCGAAGGTCAAGGTGCTCGTCCCAGCGGGAAAGTGTAGGCAGCCAGGTGTGGGGGCACAAACCTGTAATCCCAGCACGCCAAGAGGCCACGGCGGGAGGGCAGTGATTTCAGCCCCCACATGGGCAACGTAGGGACGTAGTGGTTCAAAATTAGAAACAAAAAGCCTTACAAAGAACAGAGATGTAGCTCAGTGCTAAAGAAAGTACTAAAGAAAGAAAGAAAGAAAGAAAGAAAGAAAAGCCGGTCATGGTGGCACACGCCTGTAATCCCAGCACTCGGGAGGCTGAGCCAGGAGGATCAGTGCAAGTTTGAGACCAGCCTGGGCTACAAAGTGAGCTCAAGGCCAGCCTGAACTGCGTAGTGAGATACTGTCTCAAAAAGACAAAAAAGAAGAAAAAAGAAAGAAGAAAAGAAAAGGGAAAGGAGAGAGAGGACAGAAGGGAAAGAGAGAATGAGAAAGGGTCTCCATTACTGTTTTCTCCTTGCTGAGATGAAATACCTGATGCCCAGAATTAAGGAAGGAAAGGTTTGTTTAGCGCACAGCTTGTGGAGGTTTCAGTCCATAGCTGGTTGGCTCCAAGGCAGAGGCAGAAGACAGCAGTTCATGGTGGTGGGAAACAGCAAAGTGAGCAGAGCAAAGAGGAGGGACAGCAGGGAGCCGGTGTCTTCCCCCCCTGATGTTGTATACAGGCTACCTGCCCCAGGGTGGGCGTAGCACCCGCACCCAGAATCGCAGCACTGGACCTAGGATGCACACTCTAGAAGCCTACCCCACCACTGCAAGCGTCTTTGAGGGGACACCTAGACCCAAACCATAACAGGAGAAGGAAAGGAGTTTTTTTT
The DNA here is from genome assembly GCA_004027025.1 of Myocastor coypus. Classification (NCBI taxonomy): domain Eukaryota; kingdom Metazoa; phylum Chordata; class Mammalia; order Rodentia; family Myocastoridae; genus Myocastor; species Myocastor coypus. The sequence continues at coordinate 17,222 of PVJA010021025.1, read as the reverse complement.
TTGTTTTTCGTTTTGTTTTGTTTTGTTTTGTTTTGTTTTGTTTTGTTTTGTTTTGTTTTGTCTTTTTGAGACAGTTCAGGCTAGCCTTGAGCTCACTTTTGTAGCCCAGGCTGGTCTCGAACTCACACCGATCCTCCTGCCTCAGCCTCCCAAGTGCTGGGATTACAGCCGTCAGCCACCACGCCCAGCAGGAAAGGAGTTTTGACTAACAGCAAAATGTGATCATTCGCTGGCCAAAAAAAAAAATTACTCCAAAAGTTAATAGCTTAAGTAATACTAACCATTCTTGGGCTGGGTGCTGTTGCCTGCAGCTTCTGCCAGTCCAAGGCTCAGGGGACCCGGGCTAGGTGTTTCTGGCTTAGCTGCTCTGTGGTCCCCAAGGATCCACAGGGGCTGCGTTGTATTTCCAGGTCTCTGGTTGCCAACCTGACACTAGTTGCTGGCAGAGCTTTGGTCCTTATCATGGCGCCCTCACCTGAAGCCTGCCCGAGCCCCTCAAAGAACATCAGCTGGTTTCCCAGAGGAGGATGCAAGAAGAACAAGGTCAAAGTCACCACGCCCTGGCCCCAGAAACCGCACCCTGTCCCTCTGTGATCCCACGTTAGTTACACGGGGTCTGTTCCGTGCATCCAGGGACTGTAGAGAGTCCAAATACAGGGCACAAGAATCCTGGCAGTTAACTGGCGGGCCGGCTGCAGGGCTGCAGGCACGATGATATCAGGAGGCTTCTACCTTGCTGGGGGTTGCTGCCCTTTCCAGGGTGTGTAAAGGCCAGCTAAAATGCCCATGCTTCCTCGATATAAAACCATAAGACTTTGGGCTTGGTGTCACACACTTGTAATCCCAGGGCTCTGAAAAGCTCAGGAAGGGGGGAATTGGAAGTGGACCCAACCTGAGATAACATAACAAAGCTTGGACTCAGAAACAATAAAAAAGGCCATGGGCGTAGCTTAGTGTGAAGGCTCATTCCAACTATCAGGAGAAAAAAAATGTGTGCCAACATCTGCACGACTCCATGGGGTGGCAGTGAGGGGTGACTGGAGGGTGGCAGTTTCTCTCTGGTACGTGAGACTTGGAAGATTCCGAAGGCTCTCCTCTGTGGGCCCTCCTGCTGTCCCCTCCTCCACCCCACCCAGGGACATGGTCTTGCTCTTGTAATCCTCCAAATACCTCTGCCTGAAGGATCCTGGGGGTCAGGGGAGAAATAAGATGGGCCTGGCCATTAATGCAGGGTTGCAAATAATCTTACAGATTGTATCTAGAAGTCCCCCAGTGCTTCCTGTCCTCCTAGGAGGGGCCATGGAATTCATCCGTGGACTAGCGCCACAGAGGAGTCTGAAGCTGTGTGGGAGGTTGGGAAGTGGAGAGGTCAGAGGTGGGCCCCTGGGGCATGGTCTGGAAGAGGCCTTGATCTGGATCTTTCTGCTTCCTGCTGCTGAGCCAGAGCCACGGACTGCTTGTCCTCCACTAGGCCCCGCTGCTGTGCCGCCCTGCCGTGCAGCCAGCCAACTAAGGACTGAAACTACTACAAGCTAGGCACAAAAAATAAGCCTTTCTTCCTTTACTTGTAGGTATTGGGTGTTACGTCCCAGCAACAAAAAAGTAACTAAGACAAGTCTAACACTGAATATGGATCTCTTCCCGTTTTTTAAAAAAATTTTTTATATATTTCAACAAACTTCATTGTGCAGCCACTGTATCACTGCCACAGACACCCCTAGTGTGGTGGCCAGGTGTGGTGGCGCACGCCTGTAATCCCAGCACTTGGGAGGCTGAGGCAGGAGGATCAGTGCAAATTTGAGACCAGCTTGGGCTACAAAAGTGAGCTCAAGGCCAGCCTGAACTGCATAGTGAGACTCTGTCTCAAACACACACACACACACACACACACACACACACACACACATCCTCTTCCTGGAGCCCTTCCAGAGACTGTGCCTTTCCTTTTCCCACTCGCTTCCTCACCTGGCTGGGGCTCTTTTCACACTCTACTTGTTCACCAAGGTTTTTGTTTACTAGGCCATCTCTCACATAGGTATTCTTGTTAAAAAAAAAAAAAAAAAAAAAAAAAAAAATTCCTAAAAACTTAGTTGTTTATTCACTTGGCACAAGGTCCTGCTACGCAGCTCAGACTCACAGTGATCCTCCTGTCTCGCCCTCCTCAGCACTGGGATTACAGGTGAACACCACCACACCTGGTTTTGTTGGCCAACACGGGGCACAGCATTCAGTACTGGGGACCAAACCTAGGCCCTTGGCTTTCCAGGGAGGCTCTTCGACTGCTGTGCTATCTCTCTCCAGCCTCGCCTAGGTATTCTAAGTTCAAATGTTAAAGCAATGAGCTTTTTTTTCATCCCCGCTTAAGGCAGAAGAACCGCAAAGAGGAGAACACTCCTGCTTGCCTCTCGGGGCTCTCATCTCCTCTTCCATGGGGGCCTCACTCCGTTTGGCCCCAGTCCTTGTTGTCTCGGGTCCCTGATTGCTCCACCCATGTTTCCGTCTCCACGCATGTTCCATACTACATTTGTCTGCTGGCTGTATTACCTATTCTCAGCCTCTGCTTCTTTCCCACCTCTCCAAGCTGAGCTGCCCCCAAGCTGCAAAAACCAGCTCACTTCTTTCAAGGCTGGTTTCTGTTATGCCCCTGTCCTCTGCAGGTGAGGCTGTGCTCCCTACTGCCCCACAGGAAGCCCTGCCAGCCCCGCACCCTTTCCCTGACTGCCTGCTGAGTTTTCAGAGAGGTTCTCCATCAGGACAGTGCCCTTGGGCGGCAGGTGTGTGCTGTAGACCGCTGTGCAGCTGTCCAGAGCCGAGGTCCTCAGAATCCTCAGCTGCCACTCTGCCCACCCCTCCAAAGATAACCCTTAAGAAAGACTCTCAGGTTAAGACCATGTCCTGTCTTGACAGCTATTATGGGAAATAGTAGATAGGTTCCTCCACAAGTGCAAAGTTGAGCTACCAGGTGACCCCACAGTCCCACATGTGAGCATACACCCAGGGAAATGAAAGGCTTGTGGAAAGGAATCTGAACACCCGTGTTTAGTGCAGCATATTCTTGGTAGCCAAGATTCGGAAACAACCTAAGCGTCTGTCCATGGTAACTGTGCGGAGAAAATAGACACCCTGGAATACTGCTTGGCCCCTACAAAGAAGGAAATCCTGCCATTCGCAACCGTGCGGATGAGGCCTAAGGAGATCTTGGTGAGTGAAACGAGGCAGCGCAGAAAGGAAGCCACTGCACGAGGCACGCAAGTGTGGGAGACTGGGCTCCCTGGCGGCATGGGCTTGAAGTTGCACACTGATACTCCTGCCTCAGCCTCCCAAGTGCTGCGATTATAGGCGTGCGCCACCATGCCCGTCCCAGGATGGGATTTTTAGAGGCGAGTTTCCAACCCAAACTGGGTGGGAGACGCCCGGCATTCCAGTTCCCAGATACGGCTGTCAGGACCCAGCGCTGGAAGCTGGTGTTTCCCTGCCTGAATGTCAGAGCCTAGGACAAGCCTGCAGGCTTCTCTAGGGACAGCGACTACACAGGCCGGAGCAGGAGAGCACTGCAGCATGGACGGGGTGCCAAGACCAGGAAGCAGTTACCTGCAGGCCTGTGGGCCATGCAGCTTATGCCAAGAGCTCGCCAGTGGACATTACGTCCTGTGTTCAAATCCCATCTCTGCCACTCCCTAGACTAAGTATGCCCCTAAGTCCCAGGAAGGTGCCCACTACACACCCTTTCTCAAGGTCATGACAAGATGAGCCGTACTGTGAAGAGCCAGTCAGTACTAGTTCATCTTCATCCGTTGATAAGAAAGTTCTGTACTATTATCTGTTACTTTTTTCTTTTTTCTTTTGTTTTGGACAGGGTCTCACTGTGTAGTTCAAGCGGGTCTTGAACTCACTAAAAATCCCAGACTGGCCTAAACTCACAGATCCTCCTGCCTCAGCCTCTGGAACCCTAGTATTACAGGCGTCCTCTGTAACACAGAGCTTGTTTCTGCTTTGTAAAACTCATTTTGGCTTATATCCTGTACCCAAGTGATTGCCCTGCAGATAACAATTCACATTGTATCAGTGATTATTATTTTCCTCTTTGTAATAAAGTTTTGTTTTTGTTTTTTTTTTTTTTTCATTTTAAGACATCGAGGCAAGGGGCCGGCAGGATGGCTCAGTGGTCTAAAGCGCCTGCTTGGAAAAGCTTGGGCGGCTTCAGGGACCGCGGTTCAATCCCCGGCACCACATGCTGTGCCAGCCCTGCCTTCAGGGCGGGCTGAGCTGGCCATAAAAATGAGTAAATAAACAAAGGTTCTGAAACAAGAAAAAAATAAATAAAATAAAAATTCTTAAGACATTGAGGCAAAAGAAACATATATACACACAGAAAACGTGAGGTACTTCAGAGGCATGTGTGAGGCCCTGCTTTGATTCTTAGCACTAAAATAAAGGAAAGAAATCACAAATTGATAACTTGGCTTTACGTAAAATATCAATATTTTTCTTGTTACTGATTTGTGTTTTTACTTTTTTTAATGTTGCATTAAAATATTTATGTTCCTCACTGAGCGACATGCCTGAGGGAACCCTCCTTCCGTTTCACACTGTTGCAGGCAGCTGAATTACATAGAAATATCATAGGCAGTCAGACAGGGCCAGGCCCTCAAGGACAGCATAGAAGACAAGGTGACTTTACAGCTAGAGACAGGACACTCCTCCGCCGTGGGCCAGATCTCAAGACAAGAGTAAACAGAAGCAACGGCATATTTCCTTAAGGGTGGGCATCAGGGATTGATAAACTAAATAAGTATCAGTCACCTTGAAAGAGTCTGGAAAGAGCCACCAGCCCAAGCACAACAGGGAGAGGCCTGGCTCTGTCCTCTTGCCCTTTGCTGCATGGCTTGCTTTCCTATTGGATCCCGATGTTGATCAATTTTACCTCAGCAATGGTGCTTGTGATCTCATCGCTTGACCACAGTTTTGGCCCGCCTCGTACCCACCTAAGTGAGTTCCCACGTCTTCTTCACAACCTTAGACCCAGCTCACCACATTGTTTTCCTCTATAACAGCGGTTCTCAACGTGTGGGTCACGACCCCGGCGGGGGTCGCCTAAAGCCATCAGAAAATGTTATTCATTACATTCTGAATCATAACTCTAGCAAAATTACAGTTTTGAAGTAGCCACCAAAATTATCTTTTAGTTTGGGGGTCACCACAACATGAGGAACTGTATTGCGGGGTCACGGCATTAGAAAGGTTGAGAACCACTGCTCTGTAAAAGTCCCTGGAAGAGATAGCTTCCCAGGGCCACCCACTCGGGACCACCCCCCTTCTATCACTCTCTTGGAGAGGAACTTTCTTTCCCTCAATAAATATGTTCTGCTCATTAGCTCCATTTGTTCCTAAAATTCATTCTTCGGTTTTAGAGAACACGAACTGGTCTGAGGCACTTTTCAGGTTGGGGATCAGTTTTCCCTATGTCATTTGGAGGTTCCCTATTGGGGGTCATGCACCCCGGATCAGTGTTTTCTCCCTGCATGAGCACCAGTTTCAATCGCCTCCCCTTGTCCCCTTGTCTGGGCGGAGGATTAGACAAGGTAATGCGTGCAGGGTGAGAGAACTGAAGCCTTTCTGAACCACTGACAAACAGCATGCTCTGGGAATCGAGGGCTGAGGTTGCTGTGGCACTCAGCAATGTGCTGTCCGTGCTGCCCTGGGTGGGCCCTTTGACATAGGGCATGTAACAATTTGGGGTCTCCTTCCCCCACCACCACCTTCCTTGGGATAAGGTCTAACTACATTGCTCAAACTGGCCCCAAACTCACGGAAGTCCTCCTGCCTCAGCCTCTGGAGAGCTGGGATCACCAGAACGCACTGCCAGGCATGGCCACCCGCCCTTCCCCAAGGCTAATATGGGCTAGGAAGTCAGTGCTCCTGGCTCTGCAAGCTCCAGTGTGCAGGCACGGGAGCTTTGTGGTGTCACTGGAGTTCTTCCCCTGCTAACCCTTTGGCACGTCCCCACAGAAGGTGATAGGCAGAGGGGCCGCCCAGCAGTGGGCACAGATGTGTTCTTGTGGGCAAGCACCCCGGGAAAGCCAGGGTTAGTGGGTTCACAAGAGCTCCCCATTAGACCTTGCTGCTACTTTCTCAGCTTGGGCTCTGTCTTGATCACCTTCTGGTCACCAGGATACAATGCCAGGCACCTTGTATTCACCGGACTCTAAACACGACAAAGGAAAGCCACTGGCCTGGGACCAAAAGGAAGCAGACAGTACCGGACATGGTGGCACACGCCTATAATCCCAGCACTTGGGAGGCTGAGGCAGGAGGATCAGTGGGAGTTAAGAGACTAGCCTGGGCTACAAACGTGAGCTCAAGGCCAGCCTGAACTGCCAAGCGAGACCCTATCTCAAAAAGACAAAAGTGGGGGGGAGGAAGGAAGGAAGGAAGGAAGGAAGGAAAGAGTGAAAGAGTGGAAAGTGAGGCCCAGAGGCCTCTGGGGCAGAGCCCCGCCCACGCCCAAGAGCAAACCCTGGGAAGCCTTACAATCCTTCCTCCTTCCTGAGGCCCCCTCTGCCTCAGCTGCAGGGACCCAGAGGACAGGAGCGAAGGTGATATTGTGTCTTGGAGGAGAGAGGGCGAGGAAGAAGGGGGCAGGGAACCGCAGACCAGCACATCGCGTTCCCTGGAATCTCCACGCTCCCGGTTCTATTTTGGAAAATGAAATATGGAAATTGAAGGTCATTTTTAAAAAAGGATGACTCCGGTATTATTAACATTGACAAAAAGGCATTCAGAGTTCAGTACTTTAAACAATAACCATCCCCTGTGTCAGGTCTTCTGCGGGAGCAGAGGCTGAGCAGAGCTGGCAGTGGAGGGGGAGAGCATGCCAGACTGATGGCGAGCTTTCTTGCTGCCCACGTTTTAAGCGAATTCTGCTGAGGAGTTGGGGTCAACCTGCTGAGCACACCGCCTTAGGGGCACTCCCTCCCCGCCCTCTTCAGTGTTATCGGTACAGGGCCGTTTCCTCCCATCCTGTCTCTTTCTGCTCCACTCCTCTCCTTCAGGAAAAAGAGAAACATGGCAGCGGGCCAGGGCCTCCCACACGGGTTTCCGGAGCGTGCCCCCATTTCAGGCTAACCTAGTGCCCTGAACCGATGTCCTCGGGTTGGTGCTGAGGCTCCACACAGCTGAGGTGGAGCTGAGTTTTGATTCAGACCCTGTGGCCTCTCCCGCAGCCATAGCCCTCCACCTGCTCTGTCCTCCGCCCACCGCTGTAATGCTGACCACTCTCGGACCCCAGCCCACAATTAGGCCGAGAGAGAGCAGGTATCCTGCAAACCCTTGGCACCCTGAACTTCCACAGCCAAAAGCTATCATATTTATTTATTTATTTATTTATTTATTTATACCTTTTTTTTTTTTTGCAGGACTAGGGATGGAACTCAGGACCCTGTGCTTGCCAGGCAAGTGCTTATTCCACTGAGCTATCTCCCAGGCCCTTTATTTCTTTTTATTTTTATTTTTATTTTTATTTTTATTTTTTTGAGAACCAAGGATCAAACTCAGGACCTTGCACTTGCCAGGTGGGCACTTGTGCCCCCAAGCTATCTCCCAGGACCCTTATTCTTTTTTTTTTTTTTTTTTTTTGTGGTGGGACCAGGGTTCGAACTCACGACCTTGCACTTGCCCAGCAGGCACTTGTGCCTCGGAGCTATCTCCCCAGCCCCATATCCCCCCTTATTCTTTTTTTTTTAAATGTTCATTAACTATTTTTTAAAATTTTTATTTATTTATTTATGTTAGGACCAGCTCAGTCTGCCCTGGGAGGCGGGGCTGGCAAAGTATGTGGTGTAAGGGATCAAACTTGGGTTCCTGTGGTTGCCTAAGCAGGTGCTTCAGACTGCTGAGCTGTCTCTCAGGCCCCAAAAGCTATTCTATTTTTTAATCTTTTGTTTAAAAGGTCAGAGCCTGGCCAGGAGATGTAAGCCTGTAATCACAGCACATAGGAGGCCGAGGCAGGAGAATCAATGGTGAGCTGAAAGCCAGGCTGAGTGGTGTAGTGAGTTCTCGGCCAACCTGAACTACACAGTAAGACCCTGTCTCAAAAATAAAAAGTAAAAATAAAATAAAAGGTCAGAAGTTTCCTGCACATGATAAAGTATTACGGAGGCATAAAGAAGGATAAATCTGAGTCATGTGTGAGAAATTGGGTAGAGCCCGGGACAGTAATGGTGAGGGACACAGACAGATAAATTGCTCACGATTTCTCCCACAGGAGAGACTGAAAGTTAAACAAGTTGAAGGCTGAGATGGAAAGATGGCAGGGACAGGAGGCCGTGCTCCGGAGACGGAGAGGAGAAAAGAGAAGAGGGCAGAGAGACGGACGCTGACGAAAGATGCAGACATAAAAGCGTGTGCCACCGGCGTGCACGGATTCAGGTTTCTGAAAAGAAGGTCAGTAGCTTCGAGTTTTGAACAAAAGGTAGCATGGATTCGCTGTACGTGACATGCGTGGGGATAAGTGTGCTGTCCGGCGTCAGTCACTGAGTGAATAGCGGTCTAGACCTGACCCCTGCCTTCACCAGGTGACCCCAGCGGTGACATGGACCCAGCCCTCTGCTTCGAGCTGCTCCACATGAGCAGCTCTGGCCGGCAGCTGCAGCGGGCACCCGGGCAGCAGTGCCAGGGCCCCAAGATCAAGTTCAGGGTTGGGCTCACCGTTCCTTTGCAGTAACAGTGGGTGGGTGTGGGTGGGGGTGAGGGTGGGGGAGAAAGAGAGAGGGAGGGAGAGAGAAGGAGAGCGAGAGAGGCAAGAAGAACAGAGCATGTCAGCAAAGAGCATGGCTGCGTAGGCGGCGGAAGATGGCGTCGTTTCTTCTTTCATTTTGGCCTGGGATGAAAAACGCAGCTGTCACTGCTCTGTTTCCTTAGTTTTAGATACTAAGACATTGAGGACAGTTTCTGTGAGAGCAAAAGAAACGCAGAAGGGGAAAACAGCCCCCTCAAGCTCCAGCACTGGGAAGAGCGAGCCAGCCTGTGCCCCTTTCCTCCCTGGCATCAGCACCCCAGCTTTAGCCGAGCGGGTTACTACCCGACAGAGACTTCGCCTTCCTGCCTTCCGTCCAGAGCAGTGCCCTCATCTGTAGTTAGGATTTATTCCACACAAAGAGGAGTTAGCCATTACGATGAGTATAGAGAGAAGAAAAGGCCTGCTCGTCCTGCGCAGCCCGAGTCCTGCGAGGGGCGCTACAGATCAGCAGGCATAAGAGCGAGGCCAAGCGCTCACACTGTCTCCTTCCTGCAGTCCCTTAGTAGGGGCGTGAGAGAGCACCCCAGCCCAGCTGGGGCACGGGTGCAAGGGCTTCTCCGGCGCTCCACGTCCCCAGCGCTGCCATCCTGCTGCCTCTTGTCCCTTGGGTCCTTTGACTCCGCAGTGCGTGTCCCCCTCTCTGCCCTCGGCGCTGCAGTTCCTGGGTGCAGAGAGCTCAGAGAGGCAGCAGAGCAGGCTCCTGTCCCTTCCCCTGCTCCGGGTGCCCTAAACCCTCCCAGTCCTGACCCACAGTCTAGTCAGTCAGTCTTCCCTGCCTGGACGTCTGTTTCTACTTCTTTTTTTTTCAAAGGATGGGTTTCCATTGTTGACAGCAAAAGACATCAGGACAAAATCCAAGAATGTTGGTTTTAAGGGGCCAACTCTTGTCTCACAGATTCTGCCGGGCCTGGATCCTGAGTTACATCAGTCAGGATCACCACTAAGATGGCAGCTTGCAAGGAAAGAGACGCCAGGAGACACTGTCTCTTAACTGTGGACTTCCGTCTCCAGAGCTGGAAGAAAATAAGCCCCAGCCAGGCCAGCCGCCTCCTTGGTGCATTTGCTACGGCAGTCCTGGCTGACAATGCCAATTCAGCGCTCTCTGTGCTCCACGGCTGCGCACTCCCGGTGTGTGGCTGTCTGCTAGTGGACAACTCTTCCCAACTCGTGTTCAGTGCCAGCAAGCAAACAGTCACAGTGGGGACAGTGCCGCCGTGTGAGTTTGCTACTTGTGAGCCAGAGCATGTTTTCCCAGAAAAAGAGAATAGTAGACGTTTCCCAGCATACGCCTGTCTGGAGAGGGCGAGGCCGGAAAGCAGACGTCCAGGGGTGGCCGTAGCTGACAGCCCCTGGCAGGTCTCCGTTCCCAGCAATGCCTGACTGTGTGTAGTATGGCGTGGCCACAGCGGAAGTGCTCACACACGCCCCCAACCCCTGGGTGCTGCGGCTCAGCTTCTCTGTCCCCCACAGCGGCAGTGAGTTTCCAAGCACTAAGGCTGTACACACTCACAAGAGGAAAGGGAAACCCGTAGCCATTGGCACTCGCACGTGAGCCAACAATGGCAGAGGGCTCTAAGAGAGGACAACCAGAAAAAACAGAACGCGCTGGGCTGGGCCTGGGGCTGGGGCCATAGCTCAGTCGAAGAGCACACGCTCGTCACCCACAGAGCCCTAGATGGCATCCCCAGGGCTCAAAACAAGAGTCTCCAGGTGTCCACTGATCATCATAGCCAAGCTTGGAATCTCAGTTCTCAAAGAAAGGAAAAATTAACAACCCAAACCTTCCAGCTGAGCAATAAGACAGAAGTTGGACCTTGCAACGTCAACTTCAAGGCAGGACTTTGACTATGCCATTGGGGCAACTAGAAAACCCAAGCCAGAGGGTGGGGATGAGGCAGAGCTCGTCGCACTGATCCAGGTGCGGAAGCCCTGAGTCCCAGCCCCAGACCCAGGGGAAAATAAAAACAGACAAATGAGCTGGACGCGGTGGTGCACGCCTGTAATCCCAGCACTCGGGAGGCTGAGGCAGGAGGATTGGTGCGAGTTCGAGACCAGCCTGGGCTACAAAAGTGAGTTCAAGGTCAGTCTGAACTGTACAACAAGACCCTGTCTCAAAAAGACAAAACAGAAAAACAAAACAAAACAAACAACAATAACAAAAAAACAGACAAATGTATACATCCAATCCCAGGCAAAATACAAAATCAGTTACATTTCAATTAACATTGCTTTAGTATGACAGATTCTATTTGATAAATTAGCTTACACATGCTGTGCTTTTAAGAGCCAAGCCCTGAAGTCTCAGGCCCATTTTATTTCAGCAGGTGTATTTGGTCTGCCGGCTGCACATGTATACATAGCACGTTCTACACAACGGCGCTAGTCATTTCAAGGTTTTATTTGCTAATTCAAGATAATCCAACCCCGAGCTTGACCTATGTCCTACCAGGTGGTCTTGGGTGTTACCTTAGCCTGGTGCCATTTGCTTTCTGGGAAGCAGCCTGGTTCACTTGAACAGGAAGTCAACACTGCAGCTTTATTGAAATCTACAGCTAATAAGTATCTAATCCAATTATTACCGGAATTGGTTATAGAAAATTCCTTCATGGCGTGTTTGCTGCAACGCTTGCCAGTAAGGAGCTGTTGCCAGGCTGGCAAAGCAGGCGACAAGCAGCATAGAGAGCATCGACCTTCTGCCAATACTGTTGCCTGGGCACTGTTGGCCTCCCATGCTCGATTCAACCACCTGCAGATAAAAATAACAGAAAAAAATGAAATCTGCACTCATCACAGACAGATTTCTTGCACTTGTTCCCTAAATAATCCCACATAACAACTATTTGCATGGCTTACACGTCATCTGAAAATGATTTAAAGATACAGAGAGCGGCTAGGGAGAATTCAGAGAAGCATCAACCTAGATCCCCAGCTCCTGCCCTTTGGGCTCGAGCTCTGATGAGAATCCAGCATCTCCCACGCTGGTCTGACAGGAGGCAGGGCCCGGGCTATAGTAGAAAGCACAGGGGTCTGCTAGCCATGCTCACTGCCACTCGCCTCCTGCTGGACAGCCCAGTTCCAAACTAGTCTCTTGCCCTCCCAGACTGGGGACCCCTGGGGTAAGGAATTTGCTAGAAAACCAGGGCCCAGGATTTGAACTCAGGAGCTTTCCTAGCACCCTAACTCTAGGGCCACAATCTCAGCCACTTGCCATACTCAGATCAAGTCCCTTATGTAAAATGGCCTGGCATTTACAGGTAACCCACATACATCCTCCCAGGTACTCAAATCATCTCTAGATTATAATGCCCAAGACAGTGCAGGTACTATGTGCATAAACTATTACACACCATTGTTTAAGGAATAACAGGAAAAACATCTATAATGTTTAGCACAGGCTCTTTGAAAACAAAACACCTATTTTTTCCTTGAGTCAGGGTCTCATCCTGACTGGTGTGGAACTTGTGTTCCTCCTGTCTCAGCCTCCCAACATGCAGGGATTACAGGTGTCAGTCACTACTTCTGATTTAGACAAACATTTCTTACCATGAACTTGGAGGCTGTGCCTCTGGAGGGCCAAGGCGGATAGGGGCAGAAGAGTACCTAGCCCTTAGGACTGACGCCCTAATAGGCCCCTGCTGCCACCACTTGGCCTCGCTCACCATGCATTCAGATATCGGCACTTGTGACTGGCGGTGGGTTGGCTGCTGCTTCCCTACTCCTGACTGCAAAGGCAGGGGCCTGACCAGCCTTTGTGTCCAGGGGTCAGGTGCTGTCTCTGTCACCAACTAGGTCAATGTAACACATTGGGTTCCACTGTCAGAGGAGACTGCTGGCCAATCTGTAGAATCCAGTGTTTGGCAAAGAGAATTTGGTAAATTTAAAAAGAAGGAAAGAAGAGAGAGAGAGAGGGAGGGAGGGACGGACGGAGGGAGGGAGAGAGGGAAGGAGGGAGGGGGGAGGGAAAGAGAGTGAGGGAGGGGGAGGGAGAGAGGGAGGGAAAGGTTCTCAGCTCTCCAACATTCCCAAGGAAATGTCTATTTTGATGATAAGCCAAAGGATATAGAACTATCATGATTAGTCAGGACTTAGAGCCAGAGCTAGGTATTAACCTGATGACAAAGCCTGTAGGCCCCAAAAGTTCTCCGGACACCCACCTGTTGGACATTTCCCAGTGTCCCACTGGCAACAATGCCCATGTGGAACTAGAAAGCTTTGCATTGGAGTGCTGAGGGACAGAAGACCATGGTGCACAGAGGGTCTCCGCAGACAGAGACAGCATCTGCCTGTGGAAGTCATCCTGGGGCCCACCAGACCTGTCATACACACAACCAGCCCTGTCATCTCTCAGCCACACCTTTAACATTCTTCTCAAGATGACCACCAAAGCATCAGCAAAGATGTTTCTTCGGTTGTCGTCAATTGCCTCTAATCTACCAAAATCAACTAATAATAAAATGAGTGACATCCGTGACTTAGCAGCCATAAAGTCAAACAGTGGGATGGGCCACTCGCTTAATAATTTTATGACAGAATGTACATGTGACCTTGCAACTCAGTGTGGGCTACATTTCTATTTACACGGAGAATGGGGACAATTAGAACATTTATCTCACTTAGTCTCTGGTTACTCCTGCCCCTCAACCTTCCTCTCCCTCTTCCCAAAAGAAATGAAAAAACGTTTTCATTATGTACCCCTATCTGTGAGTGAAAGCAGCTATTTTTTGAAAATGATGTCATGGAGCCTAGAATGCTACATTGTTCTGGCTTCGGAAAGCGCTCAATGGGCCTTTTCTATTACCTCCTCCCCCACAGCTCAGCGCTGCGGCTTATTTTTAGAACTGCTATTTACCATCTAGGGAAACTTCTCTGTGTTCATGTTTTTCACATCCTTTAAATAACGCAGGCTTTCCCACGTTGTGCTGTATATGCGCATGACTGTCCTAGGAATCCTTCAGTGGACTTCAACTTACCATCTTCTTATCTCTAACTCAGAAGAATATTTTGGAGATATAAGCATTTATTATACAGATGATTCCCAGCTTGACAGTGGTTGAATTTGTGGTTATTTTTCCACTTTATGCTGATGTAGAATTGAGAGGAATTTGGTACTGATCACAGAGCATCTCCATTTATATATTTAAGCACTGTTTTTTGGTTTTGGGGGGGTTTTTTTGCTGTTGTTGTTGTTGTTGTTGTTGTTGTTGTTGTTGTTGTTGTTGTTGTTGTTGTTCTTCTTCTTCTTCTTCTTCTTCTTCTTCTTCTTCTTCTTCTTCTTCTTCTTCTTCTTCTTCTTCTTCTTCTTCTTCAAAGCCTGAATAGATTTCAAAACTGAACTGCTTTCTACGAGGTGCCCACCCTCAAGGGTAGAAAAGTCAGGCTTTTGATTTTTTGTAAGAGGCAATAAAAATAACCCCCCTGGGGCCCGGTGAGACGGCTCAGTGGTCTAAAGCGCCTGCTTGGGAAAGCTTGGGCGGCTGCAGGGACCGCAGTTCAATCCCTGGCACCACATGCTGCGCCAGTCCTGCCCTCAGGGCGGGCTGAGCCGGCCATAAAAATGAGTGAATAAACAAACAAAGGTTCTGAAACAAGAAAATAAATAAATAAATAAATAAATAAATAATTCTTTTTTAAAAAGTTATTAAAAATAACCCCCCTTACATACACACACTGACACACACAAGAAGTTAGTTTTCTAGCTCAACTCTTTCAAACAATGCAAGAAATAAGTTGCTCTTTCTCAGAAATAATATTCTATATGAAAAATAACAATAAAACTCCCATCTAATCTTAGTTAAGAAAATAATCGTGGTGTCTCAAGTGCCTTCAGCCCGAATGCCGTGTTTATGGAGGTTACCTCAGTTCCTCTTCTCTGGGACAAATACCGGACACCCAGAGTGAAGGAAGGAAAGGTCTATTTAGCTCACAGTTGGTGGAGGTTTCAGTTCATATTCAGCTGGTCCAAGGCGGAGTGGCACATGGCAGAGAGCAGCAGTTCACAGTGGCAGAACAGCAACAACCACGACAGAGGCAACCAACCAATCAGAGCAGCAGAGCAACAGCGCTACTCTGTCTCTCTGGCCCTCTTTATATTACATTCAGGCTCTCAGCCTCAGCCGATAGCTGTGGCACCTTAGGCCACACCTATAATCCCAGCCATGCTCAGACCAATAACCCCATCAGTACTACAACACATAATCCCTGTGATCATGAATCAAGTCTCAAACTCTAGAAGTCTCCGCCTCATGACTGCACAAGACTTTGAAGGGTCAACTAGACATAAACCATAACAGAAGTGCAAGCCTTTTGTGTGGGGGGGACTCCAGTGAATCGTGTGTTGTGGATGTGAGCTACTGAATCACAGACTTAGAGCCTGGGTCAGGGTTTGAGGGAGAGCCGAAAAATCTGCAAGCAGTCAGTTAAGCTTTCCAGAATATGCTCTACAAAAGGCTTCCTGTTTTATTTACCCCCGTTTTCCTCCCCTGTCCTTCACACATAGATAGGCGCACGTGTGTGTGTGTGTGTGTGTGTGTGTGTGTGTGTGTGTGTGTGTGTGTGCAGCCCTGAAACCGTTAACAGTATCCTTGGGATCGCCCTCCACTGTCACCTGCGTCCATGCCTACAGAGCTTGTTGCTTGAGTGGATTCCGGCTATGGCTTTAAGTGGAACCTGGAGGTCCTGAGTGTCCTAAGAGCCCCTGGCACAGCGCAGATCCGAGAGGGGCTGAGACCTCTCAACAGCCCTTCTCGCCCTGCCTGACACCGCAGTGGAGGCCCTGCTCACCTCACCTGCACCCCCCCCACCTGCCGTCCACAGGTCTCCCCCAGGGCACTCTTCATTTATCT
Organism: Myocastor coypus; assembly: GCA_004027025.1. Lineage (NCBI taxonomy): Eukaryota > Metazoa > Chordata > Mammalia > Rodentia > Myocastoridae > Myocastor > Myocastor coypus. The sequence goes on along the minus strand of PVJA010021025.1, from coordinate 1,583 downwards.
GCAAATGAGGTTCTGCTTTGCTTTGTGTTCCTTCACTGCATATTCAGGTATCCCAGCCGAGTGTCGTGCAGCTCTTAGCTCCAGCATCTTCTTTTCCAGCTTCTCAGACCCCCTTTGGCATCAAGCCAGTCCTGCTGGACCCCCGAAATCTGGAACCCAAATGTACTCCTGTCCTTTGTCCCACCCTGATATTTCAGTGCCTGCATTGGCTACTGAATAAAACTTATCACCTCAACTCTCAACAACTTAAAACAATAAAAATGCATCCGTATGCAGTCTCTCCCAAGTGGAACCTTTCCACACTTGAGTTGCGTATCCCTGGTTCAAGGTCTTCTGGGACTTTGCAGCCCAGATGTCCCCCAGGGCTGGACAGAGCCACTGTCCCCTTAGCCCCTTCACACCCTGGCAGTCAGCATTGGCTGTGGGCAGGAGGCCACGGCTCTTCTGCCCTGCTCCTCTCCATGGGGACCTCGGAGTGTCTGCGACACATGGCAGGGCTGCCCCATCCCCAGCGAATGATGTACAACAGAGCCAGCCAGTTCCCCAGTGCCTTCCGGCCTCCAGCCATCCCTGCTTCCCTTTCTACCTGTTAGAAAGCAGGCACTAGGACCAGCTCACATTGAGGAGGAGGGGAGTTAGGGTTGATGTTTTGCAGGAAGTGACCGTGCTCAGTTCGTTTGGCCTCCCTCCCTGCCTCCCTGCCTTCCTCTCCCTCCCTCCCTCTCCCCTTTTCTTCCTCTAGTTACACCTCTCTTTGGTTCCCTGAGATTCCTGGATCCTTCAGTTTCTCATTTCTGTAGCTTCTCTTGGTTTTCACCTCCTCCTGACCTCCCCTGGCCCTCAGGTCCACATCATGGCCCCTGTGGGGACAGAGCTTCGTTTCTGCCATGGGTGCACCTGGCTCCCCTCTCTTAGTCCCATGCCTGATACCTCCCAGGCCCTGCAGGCCTCAGGCAGCACTGCAATACTTCTGTTTCCCAGTCTCCTGTCACCAAAGTGGCTACTCAGGTGTCACCCATGCTCCCTTTACTCCCTTTACCCGTGTCCACTTGGGCTGTCACTTCTCAGGCTGTGAGCAGAGCCCCTCGTTTTCTTTGTCTCCCTCCAGAACCTGCATCCAGCCCGGTCCCTTTGGGCCACTGTGGCCAGTATGGAGCACTGTCTCACCTAAGTCCTCAGCCTGATGTTAGAGACCCACACCATAAGAACCAAGGGGGTGCTGGGCATGGTGGCGCATGCCTGTAATCCCAGCACTTGGGAGGCTGAGGCAGGAGGATCGGTGCAAGTTCAAGATCAGCCTGGGCTATAAAGTGAGCTCAAAGCCAGCCTGAACTGCATAACAAGACCCTGTCTCAAAAAGACCAAAAAAAAAAAAAAAACCAACTGTAGTGGTTGATACAATGTGTCAACTTGGCTGAATGACTCAGCAGCCCGGTTCCCTGTTGATGGGAGCCCCACTCTGGGGTACAATTGGTTCTTCCCTGGAGTATCACCCGGGCCTGCCTAGGATATGATTGGATTTCTCCCTAGAACGGGATCAAGGGCCCGTCCTGGGGTATGATTGGTTCCACCCTAGGGCGCAA